>VRLP01004461.1:0-48591 GCA_009660295.1 Lophius piscatorius
TGATGACATCAGTCAGTGTGACGTTGACCTCCTCCCTATAATTAAATAACAGTGAATCGCATGCAGAACACCATAGAGTGCACATTATGAATGCTATTATGCACGCATGTTTGCGTTGTCATCACAAACTTACATTGGTGTGTTTGGCAAGTCCTTCAAGTTTACAGGGCTCGGGTCTTCATCCTCTTCCTCAACAAACGGTGCATAAAGCTCTGTGTATTATGATCTGAAAAATTAAGTGACATAAAGGAATATAAATTTCCACTACAACTAAAATGGATGCCTATAATAGGGTGATCTGCTTAATTACCTGTCCTGCCTTATTTTTATATGAATGTCCCATTGCATCTCTGAAAAATGTGAAAACAACCTTATTGCAGGTGTTCATGGATTTCAAAAGGACATCTAAAGAAGAGGTGTTCCATTTTTTAATCCGGACATTATTTTAAGTATCGCGATAGTCCCCTTTTACACCATTTCTTTCTATTGAAAAAAAAACTGCTCCAGAATTAAGTTAGAACTCACTGAAAATGAATCCAATGTGGAAGTCAAATTTTGCAAAGGACTGCCAAAGAAATGTTGTTTTTTTTCAATTTAGAGAAGATACTTAGTGACAAACCTTAATAGCTTGTATAAAATGACTGAATGCCATGGGCCACAATTGACAGGTCAGCACTGAATGTTAATCTAAACAAGATATGGCTAAAATTATAACTCAGTTCTGGAACATTGTTGAGAGAAAACGGTGGAAATATCTTAAAATAAATTTAAAAAAAATGTATGGTACACTTTAAAAAACAAAAACCTATTCTCAATATAACATCTATAGCCTGTTCTACATGTTACCTGATTGCAGTAATATCTTACAATTTATTACTAGTCTTGGAAATTAGTACTTACTCTTGATCTCCAGGTTTTTCGCTGGGTGTACTTTTGTTCAGAGGCTCAAACACCTGAGGAGAAAACATTAGAGTTCAAAGGATGACATTTTGTAATGCACTATTCTTCCTTCTTGTATATACACCATGCTTTGAAATCTAATACAGGAAATATTTATAGTCTAACCAAAGATCTTAGTACAGTATGTAGATAGCCTCTGTGAAATCAAAATAGTAGAAAAGCCCTGGGTAAGATATTTAATGCAACCATTAAATGTATCTCTTTTGTAAAAATGATTTCTTTCATCTTGACTCACCAGAGTGTCAGCTTCGTTGAACTCAGCCGTGGTCCTGGAAGTGATGGCGATCTCTGAATCTGATTCCGAAAGCAATTCGTCCACTACAGTAAAACAATAATAATCAAAAGAATATACCAGTAATCCCATATATAAACCAGTATATAGTGTACAAAGTCAGTCATTTTATATATAGCATACACACACAAATATCACAGTATGGTCCTTCCTTCATTTCTTTTTTTAAATGTTCTCATTTTCTGGACAGATATTTTCAGGAGGTCAGGTGCTGGTACAGCTGGATCTATATATAATGCCAGCGTTTTCCCTCTGACAGGTTTTAAGTCACCTCCTTGTGGTGCCACCAATCCTATATTTATCTAGAAGAGACACAAAAACATTTTTAAAAAAATTAGAAAGTGCTTATTGTGAAGTAAGTCCATATATCTCTCATTTGGTTGCCTGTAATATTAAACAGAACAAGAGTTTCCCAATTTTTATATTATTAACATAATTACAATGGAAGTCCCAGGGTAAAAGAAAAACTTCCTAGTATAATTTACCCAGACATTGATATAAGACAGAAAGGAAATCATTTATATTCAATCTCTCCTCTGTACAATTCAGTGCTCCATGAACTGTATATAGGATGGGCATGATTGTTCAGCTGCAAATAACAAAACATACTATAAACACAGTATGAGTTGGGAAAATAACAGACTTAAAATACAGTATGTTACATATGCAATGAAGCTAGCTTATTTTAGCTAACATTAGCTACTTTGCACAGTACTAATGTCATATTACGTTACTCGGCACGTTACTAACGCTAGCTAACTAACGTTTACAGTAGACTTACCTTGACTAACATTTCCAGACGTTGCCGTTGTGTCGTTTCTTTCTACTTTTCGGTCGGTTTTTCTATTTAAAAGATCTGAACAATTGCCACAATTTGAGCAGAATTGGGCCAAGTTGCTAAAATGAGTTCCGCAAAAAAGGACAAAACATATCAGACAGCATGCACATGAACTAATATCAATGAATGACTGTTTAATTGACAGGTAGTTCACTTCCGGGGTCTGGAACCCTCCCTTTCCGTCAAACTTTTCTTTGAAATGGGTTTTGCTTTTGGGAAATGTGTTTTGCTTTTGTAAAGTTGTTTGCACTTCTGGGCCACCGTATATTTCAGGAGTTCATATAAACACCAACGGTAATCGGGAGCGACCGATCGGTCCTCACTGACTTTGTTTTTTTGACTTTTGTCCCACTAAAGCAAAAATAAAAAAATGTTTATTGCGATTAATCAACTTACCTCAGCTTGCTTCTGTGATTGACTCAATTAAATATTCAACTATAATGGTTATTAATGTCCTCACCAAGAAAGAAAACTATTAAGTTTATTTTTAAAGAGTAAAAAAATGTTTACCTATTAGATTATTTCATGATGAAATGTACATATTTTTTCGTAGAAAGTCGTCAATTTTAATGAGATTAGCTCAACCTTTGGGTAAAGCATGTTTTTAGAAAAATATATGACCCTTATTAGCCTTTT
Organism: Lophius piscatorius; assembly: GCA_009660295.1. Lineage (NCBI taxonomy): Eukaryota > Metazoa > Chordata > Actinopteri > Lophiiformes > Lophiidae > Lophius > Lophius piscatorius. The sequence continues at coordinate 2,727 of VRLP01004461.1, forward strand.
TTTTTTGCTGTATTAAGTTTATAATTCTGCTCAGTAAGTCCTCACATGTACTTTGAGATTTGATCCAAATGAAAAGTGCATTATAAATTAAATGTATTTTTATTATTATTATTATTACATGCTTTAACATGCCCCCCCAAAAAATTCTACTTTGCCAATAGGACCTTCTCCAAATACATGGTTAATGCGTCCTCCTCAGTGGCCACTTTCCCCCGTGGTGTCCCCCAAGGCTCCATTCATGGCCCCTTGCTCTTCAGCTTATAGACATGTTGCCACTGGGTCACATTATTAACAGGTTCAGTCACATTTTCAATAAGAAATAGTGACTCAGAATGTTTATAAACCGTCATATAATTGTTTCTAGCATTGCTCCAAAAGCTCATATAAAGTTAAGGTCACCTGTAGAGATAAAGTTAGAGAAAAGGTAAATATATCTTTTAAGTCCTAAGGATAGTTATTGAAAAAAAAAATCCTGATTTGCTTTTTTTATTTCAGTTTGGACCACAAAACCTATAAAAACAAAAATCCAGATGATAATAATCCTATAAAAAAAAAGTCTGGGAGTTCAAGTGCTGATGTTACCAACATGGTCTCCATTCAAACAATGGAGTTGTCCGTCCGTGACGGCAGACACGCAGTGTTTTGAAAAAGCATCTGAATGTACAGATGCAGAAGACCTTGAGCAATAATGAGCTTTTTCCCGCGGTGGTGAACCTTCCAAAATTCCTCCACTGCATGACAACGACTCATTCAGGTAGTCACAAAAGATCCAAAGAAGCCTGGTTAAAGTAAATTTTTCATGGCTCCACAACTGGAACACTCCACAAATGTGGAAGAGAGGGGCCTTGCTTGATCTGGTTTAAACCAAAGACAGCGTTCCACAAAAGAGGACAATGAACCTACGGTCAAGCATGGAGGTGGTAGTGTCACGTTGTTGAATGCTTTCTTGCTTCAGGTCGACCTGCCATTGTACCAAAACAGGAATGTTGCTCCCTAACAGAAGATTCTAAAGCAGAATGTCAGGTCATCAGTCCGTGAGTTGAAGCTCAGGTCCAACAAACCCTTTTTTGTGCAAATGGCCCGATACAACAGAATCTGTGAGTCTCTCATCCCCTCTGATTAGACTCTGGGGGTACCCTCATCCAATCTTATCCACATTGCACTGCCGAAACAACCACATTTGATAGAAGAAAAAAAAATTGCAATTAAAATTATCTTCAATTGTTCTTGAATTTAGCATTAAAGAAAAATCTGCCGAATAGGTAAGAACTGATTGACTGGCTAGAATTCTTAAAACTAAAAATCTATCCACCAACACACCATGGAAAACAGTGGGCATCCCCTTTTATGCGCCCTAGGAGCATGTATTGGGGTCAAGGATTTTGCAGATGGGCCCTATTACATTAAGGTTGAGACAAAAAATCAAAAAAAAATGTTGGCTTTCTTTTTATGCAGTGTTATGAAGAACTAACTGTTACAAAGCTGGATTTTTATCAACAACTGGAAGTTTGAGTTTCTCTTTGGGCTCTTTATCCCAACATCACTCAAACATGACCACATGGTGGATTTGGAGGGTTACTGTCTTAATTGGTTTGTTGTTGCACATTTAGAGAGTTCCGCTGGTATCAGTTTATTTAGGTCTGAATAAAAATGAATTCCAGTAGATGTGTTCGTAGGAATGAAGCTTATTAATCTTTTTTAAACTTATTGTAACAACATTCTCTGTCTTTATTTCCCTTTTTCTCTTTTACCTCGTCCACTTGAATCAGCTTGGACCAATCAGAATTGGCCATAACCTCTTTGAGACAATCACCTCTCTTTTGGTCCAAACTCTGTTCTCTGCTGCTGTCGGCCGTCATTTTAGAGTCCGATCAATGCAACCTTCCACCATTCACCCACACCCGGTCTTCATCACCTTCAGAATCCACGAGTCTGTCCACTGAAATCTCCTCGCCACATCCCTCTTTGTCCCTTCACCAACATGTCGCAGACTCAAACATACAACCTGCTGGTATTAGCTGGAAAACTAAGATATTGAATAGAACCAGCCGAACTTGATCTCGACTTTTATGAGTTTAAATCAGTCTTTATGAGTGATTTATGAGTTAAATCAGTCGAAGGAGCACAGGACCTGACAGGACCTAACAGGACCTAACAGGACCTAACAGGACCCCAGTCAAAGAAATCCAACCCCCTTCCTTTCCCCCATTAAAATGCATTGCGTTAGTTTGGTCATAAAATGACACCCCTAAAAACACAGAATAAATACAAGTATACTCGTATGTGTAGTGAATACGATTCATTTGCATTTCTTAAAACAAAAAAGGTTGATCATATCTTTTGCAAACAGATTTTATCCGGCAAATTTAAGAAGAATCAGATAAAGAAAGAAAGAAACAAATTATTGAGTCCAAATGAAAACGCTTGAAGCTTATAAATTAAAGCATACTTGTAAGAGGATGGCCCAAACAGTCTTAGACACTATGGTACCTACCTAAAGAACATTTTACCAGTACGCCCTTGACTTCCTGCAAAGAATTTCTTGGGTCTTGGATCAAGCCTTAAGACATTTCTAGCAAAGCTGCCCACTTTGAGACAGATGCCCACTGCTACAGACACAGCTGAACTTTGGTGGAATGTTTAAGCACATTATGCAACATTGCTCTCTTGGACTTCTCTTGGGTTGATAAAACATTATAAATTTGCCACTACGTCACGATAGCGGCGGACAGAATGTGATGAGGCAAATTCTAGGTTGCGCTTTCGGTGAACAGAAAGCCAAGCATTAATGGTTGCCCCTTTAAATGGATAAGATGCAATTATGTACTATCTGGCGGCGCCTTTCCTTCTGTACCTCTTTTGGTTGGGCTCCATGGGCCTCTAAATGGTTAAATAGTTAATGGATGTTTACTACAGAGGTCTGGGAGTTGTAACATTTGAGTCATGTAGTAGAACTAAAATAACTTCAACTGTACAACAATAAATGAAAATATTTCTGCACTTAACAAGTACTTACAGATGTGGCGTCCCCTCCACCCAGATAGAGGGTTGTCCTTTTCCTGGTTGCCATTAAATCTGAGTTTTGCAGAAGCTTAGAGGAGGAGGAAGAGTGAACTAGACCTATGCAATATCCCCGAAAAGTCCCCAATCCCGTGCGTTGTTCAATTAATCCCCTTGATTGAACTGATTCAACGGTTCAAAAGTTATATGCGGAAAAATCATGTTTCAAATTTACAACCGACCTTTCCAAAATTCAATCCAGTACTTTCTCACACTAAGGTCTATGTAGGTGTTGAATTTTAAAATCATACACGAAATAGTTTGTGAGCACTCAAGCTACAAATGCCGCCCACGTTCAGCATCCTCGCCCTCGCTCTCCTCCCTGGAGCCGACCAGAGGACAGCTGTTGAGTACTCAGAGTTTTCAGATATGTTTACTCGGTAGACTTAAGATCTTTTGCAGATAAATCACTTTATTTTTCACACTGACTCGCATTAATCTCGAATCTTTGCTGAAGTCCTTGAGTAATGCGGCAGCAGCGGTGATGCCAAGGCACTTTCCAAAAAGAGCAGGTCCAGACCATACTCCCTATTCTGTAGAGGCAAAACAGTTCTCACACAATTCCCAAAACAGTAAGCGACAGTGATGAGAAAAAAAGAAGAAGCTTTTTAACAGGCCTTGTGACTTAACTGGTTGGGTTGAGTGTGAGAGAGAGAGAAAGAGAAAGGGAGGGAGAGACTTTGACTTTCAACACTACTTTATTAGCGAGCTGTGAACCCAAACAATGCCATGAAAGGCGTTTACATGCTCGGTGTCATCCGAGAGACTCCCTCAAGGAAAAAAAAGAGTGAAAAAGGGACGGGAGACAGGCTACAACGAGAGAGAAAAGGACGACCAAGAGGTAACGAAGACTGAGAGACGAGAGGTAGACGAGCTGGAGGCCAGAGAGAGAGAGAGTATTAGAGGAGAGAGAGACCAGAGGAGATATAGAGGGGGAAAAAAGGAAAAGTCTCCTTAGTAACTTGCATTAATGAGACCTGAATGTAAAGAGAAGGAGAGGGAGGTGGAGGGGATGTAAAACATAAATAATAAGTATATGAGTTCTTTTCTATTTGAATGAGTACATTTGACCCCGTCTGTAAAAAGGATTTCTGCCTAAAAGGAGCTCTTCACTCAGACAATGAATCAATTTGAGTCCATGAAATTCTGAAAGCAAAAGGCAAGTCAGAAAATAATCTGCATTTGATTTGAATATAGGCTCAAGTGTCCCGCGTGCTTTTACCTTCTTCCTCTGTCTGGATTTCATTCAGGAGAGACTCCTTCAGGGTCCTCGACAGTCAGTGGACCTAAACGCCTTTCACTTCTTTCAGCTCTCAAAGAACTGAGGACGAAAGGTCCAACATTTAGCAGACATCACGATACTTCATACATTCCTTCTGCATTCATAAAGGCAGAGAGGGATTTTGTGAGCGCGTATTTAAGTCTAGACCATCGCACATCCATAAGGTCTTTCTGGTAAAGAAAGTACTCAACCATGTGTGAAGTGAGAAAGGGGGTCAATAAAGAGAAAGATTTTGTTGAAAACAACCCTCTGCTCAGTTCATAGAGAAATATAACATCCTGTTTCTTTAAATCTTTCACTCTACCTCCTATTTTTCTTGATTCAGAGCAAGGACGGTTCAGTTTCCCAACTTTTTGTAATCGCAGCGAGTAAATCAGCTCTACAACTAAGCAGGCTGTGTTGCAGGAAGGATTTGGGGCTTTGAGTGGTCTCTGGAAGAAAAAGAAAATGGTCCCACATTTTTTGGGGGGCAAAATCGGCTGAATTTAACGGGTTGAACGTTAAATCTTAGAGGAGAATTCACGATAACATTATTAAAGTGATAGTATGGCTATTTGAGAGTGAGAGTAGCTGCAGCTGTATTAATTTAATTAGTTTATAGTTGTTTTGCATAATTCAAACCATATTTTCCATTTTAAAACCTGAAACCCAAAATAAGCATCGGACCTTTGTCCAAATGTTCAACTGTAGAACAGGACCTTTTTTGTTTTGATGGTAAAAACAAAACCCGACCTACCTCTGGGATTTTTAAATTTTCCATAGAATGTGAGTCCCTTAAAAGAGGTAAATACATTCAGGCTCAATAAATCATCAATCATCTGAGATCCGCAAATAATTAGCTCATCGCGGAAAAACCATCAGATGCTTCATTTTCAGATTCTATTAGTCTCCGTGAATCATTGAGGACAAAGACTGAAAATTGAATTATATTGATCAGGTTAGCTCAATATGTTAACGACATGCTTATACACTTATCAATGAATATCCAACATATTGATACATTTATTCCTGTATTGCGATACAGACAGACAGAATAAATACTTTTATTTTTCTTTTCTTTGCCGTCTATAGTGTTTTATGGACGTCTTATCATCTTTTAATCTCTCAAGTGTTCCCTTTTATTGTTCTTATTGCTTTTTACTGTTACTGTGTTTTATTGACAGAGTCCATCGTTCTATGTTCTTCCTTCTTCTGCCTGCATATTGTTTTTGGTTGCCTCTACTCTGTTGTCCAAGCACTTTGTAAACTCTGTTTTTAACGGGCTATATAAATAAATGTTTTATTATTATCTTGGTGAAAAAAGGGGAAGACCAAAGAGGATGTTTCCGTATGTGTAGAGAGAGGACATGCAGTTGGTTGGTGTGACAGAGGAAGATGCAGGGGCGAGTGGAAGACGTAAACAAAACTTCCGCTGTGGTTATCCGAAGGGATCGGTTTACGTTTTTGGACTTATTAGCCATTAAATCATAAACCTTAACACCAGATGTCTTAAAATGTTGTCCTCAGAGTTGATGTGTTGAAAGCAAGAAGAGCGGATAAGTTTTAGGATGTCATAGACATGGACAAGGACCAAACTGTGATGCCAGATGACTGTGTCTGAGCATTTCCTCAAAATGCAGATCATGCTGGTTGTTCCCTGCCTACAGAGATTAGTGCTAACAAAGTAAACCAGCACCAAGGTCATGACTGTCTAAGACACCGTGATAACGGTGAGGGGACTGAAGGCCAGCCTTTGTTGTCTGATCCCACACTAGAGCCACTGCAGCAGTGTAGCTGAAAAACGTATTTCCGGTTCTCATAGAAAGTTACATAACGCATCACAGAGCCTTTTTGGTGGCAAAAAAACATTGTTAGGCAGGTGGTTTTAATGTTTTGGCTGATTGTGTAAGTTGTGACTTGATGCAGAATGGAAATCTGACTGTATATAAATGCATCACGCCGTGTGATCTGCAGGACTCCAGTACTGTTGCGCTTATTTTTGCTTTGATAAATGTGTTATAGACCATTTATAAAGCGATTGGATATAATGTCTGGAGCCTTTATAATGGATGACTTACTGGAAGGCAGTGATAGACAACCCTATTCATATTTAAATACTGAAAGTAACAAATAGCCATTCCTCTTGCCAGCCTCAGTAGACCACCCACAGCGCCCTGCCGACTAAACCAAACTTTCCGAGGGACCCTGATGCGTGCCCTATCCCATCATTGGAGGTTCTGATTCACAGGACTGACAACCTTATTATGCGGCGCACTTATTATTGATATTACGCCGCAGAGGCGCGGTTGCCATGGCCACCGAGCGAGAGACATTTAATTTTCTCTCCTCCATCATCATTATCTATGGGGCCATCTGTTGTGGAAAATGAATTCAGCCTCATTTGCATGACTGATAAGCACATTCTTTATCTGTCCCACAGAAGGTCATATGCCATGGATTTGGGGACCAGAGAGAGAGAGCCGTGAGTGAAGGGGTGAAATTATGCGTGGTCTTACCTCTATGATGGAGGTAAATGAGGTGCATGTGTGTGTTTGAGAGTCTGGCTGTGTGCATGTGTCTGCATAATGCATGGACGTGTAATGTTTATGTATGCCCTCTCGTTTATACCCATGCCATGTCTTTGTTCTCCTGTGGGTACCTCTGAATTTACATAAGCACGTGCCAGAGTGTGTGTTTGTGTATCTGCCCACCCTCGCGACTGCATGCATAGATTCTGTGTGAATGCATATCTTTCTAGAATTATGTGTGAAATGCCGGCATGCCTCTGTAAGTGAAGGGTTGTAATTGTGCACTGCTAAAAAAAAAAATTTTAAAAATAAAAAGATTTTTATGCTACGAAAAAAAAAAATCCTTATTTATACATATTCTGTAATAGAATTTGAGGAAAAGACATCCGATTTTGCCGCAACATGACGTTCTTCTCACAATTTAGCTTATTTAAACAGTAGCTAGCTACAACAATGGTTTCCGTACATATATATCTATATATCATTTATTTTTTTATTTTACCATGTAAAGCTCTCATTTAGATTAAAAAATCTCTTTTCCAAGAGTGACCTGGCCAATAATCTCTAGAAGAGGAAAAAGATTGTTGTCTTTATTTAAGATTAAGAAGAAGATTAAAACCACAGGCTCAAGTTTCAAATTCAATAATTTTATTAAATGACACTAGAGGAATGAAAAACAATTCAAGAACGAAGCCAGATGTTTCCGAAACATGATCAAAATGTCTTGTATTTACCAAAACAAACCTGACAGAAGACAAAAAAACAAAATATGAGCCAGTTGTGTTTATTGAAAACAAGCTACGAGAGTGTCATCTAAGATAAACGAAATAAAAAGTTATGGTTAAATATCGGTCAATATAAACTAGAATATCTGATTCAGCCATAAATTGGATATATTTTAATAAAATGTATCATATAACGACAACAATAAATCTAATAATTAGGCTTACGCCGCTTTTCCGCGACAGTATGAGTATATGAATTGAGGAATTATGGCATGAAAACTTTTAGAGATAAAGCTCCACCTTGTGTGGGAACTATACAACCAAACTTTTCCAAAAATCAATCCAGTTCTTCCTCACACTAAGGTCCATGTGGGAATAAAATTTGAAAATAATCCATGAAGGAATTTTTGAGTATCACGTTACTTTTCAGGGATATAATAAGACACACACACACACACGCACACACACACACACACACACACGCACACACACACACACACAGTGAATTACATTGTACCTCACAAAGACAAGGAAAAAAATTCAAAATAAAGGCCAGAAATAAATTCTTTTGCCGTATTATGAGAAAGTGACTTGCTCTAATTATAGTGCTTGAGCATTGTCTTCGTGTTTAGCATTGTTCGCTCAGAGCAGAAAAAGGTTGTGGGTTCACATTCACCTGGCAACCTTGCCTTTTGTAAGCTGAGAAAGGCTCCAAGACCCCATTGTGAAGGAATTTTCCACTGAATGTCTCTTTTGCTCAGTCAAGCCCCAAATTTAGAATCTTCTGTCTTCCCATACGACCCAGATAGACCGCCTCTCCATAATGGACCGGTCTGTGTGTTCTATCAGCAAAACGTGACCTCAGTGAGAAAATCTACATCTCACATGGTAGTCCAGAGCCAGAAGAGTCTCTGCAGTGCTTTATTTATTTACTTCATGTGAGGTTACATACTTAAAGTATCTGTGTCCATTCTCCTCCAGAGGAGCTGTTATGATAAATTGTTGGATGGGTGTCTGAGGAAATTGCGTCTTACTTTATCATCATTAATTTAATTAAATTAAACTTAAATAACCGAATTTCTAAAAAAAAAATTGCTTGAACCCTGTTTTTTTTCTGTTTTGTTTTATATGGTCAGTGTCTGGAATTTCTTCTAGCCAAGTAACAAAACCGAATGTTTGGCCTCTTCATACCCTGCAAACTATATTTTGATATTATTCTACTAGTATTTTTGAGTTTTAATCCTCCATGTGAGTTCATGCCAGTGAGTTAGTCTGGTAACGTCTGCATTTATTGATTTATTGGCCACTTGGAGGGTGAATACACAGCACCTGACATTTGATCATCCTATAAAATTGTTGTGGCAGACGCATTAGCAAACAACAGTCTACTATTTTTACACACTCAGCAGACACAGAGTAGCATTAGCATTTATCTAGTGTCACGTATCTCTCCACCTGATGAATGTAATTCCAGAATGAACCTTCTAGCTATGCTTCTTTTCGTTGTCTTTCTATCTCTCTCCTTAGAGGGCCTAACCCATCGTCCATCCCATGGAAGCCCATCTAGGAAGTGACCGAAAGATTGAGGTCTAAGACACAAGTGGCAGAAATGAGTTTTCTTAGGATGGTTAAGGTGCAGAGCTTGGACATCAGAGGGAGCTCAGAGTGGAACCGTTTCTCCTTTGCGTGGAAAGTAGCCAGTTCTGGTGGTTCAGGCATCTGATCACGGCGCTTCCTTTTTGGGTTTTTGCCAGGCACATCCAACCGGGAGGAAACCCCTGCGTAGACCCAGAACGCGCTGGACCGGAAACACCTTTGGATACCTCGGGATGAGCTGGAGAGTGTTGCTGAGAGGAGGGACATCTGGAATAACCTTCTTTTTTTTTTGGCCTGCTGCCATCGCAACCGGACCCCAGCTAAGCGGAAGATAATGGAATGTTTCTCACTTGCCAAATGATTCTGGCTAAGCACCAACAAAATGAATCTCTCTGTATATCAGGTTCGGTTTTTGAACATAGAGTCCGTGGAGATGTTGCTGGAACACCTGCCTGATTGACCACGGTGGATTTCTTTTTGGGTTTAGCTTAAATAGACCCACAAATGATGCTCTTTGGTTATTTGAGAGCAGATGATGATTTTCTGTGGATTTGTAACTTATAGTAGCATTTTTTTATTTTTTTTATTACATTAGGCGCAGTCATGTCATACATGACGAAGGAACTATAGGGCTAGAGTTAGGAAGTTGTGTCCGACAAACAGTGTTTTCGTAAAAAAGCTCCCACTAGTAAGTAGAAAACACGATTGGATTTGTTTTCTTCTACATGGACTAATGAGATGGATGAGACATGGAGAGGTGTCTTATAACTTACTCTACCAACATGAGAGTCAGCCAAGGGCGCAATTCAGTTCAGTATATATCAATATCTTGAATATTGCAAAATGTTTAATTGATAAGAAACCAGGCCTCCTTATCCTGGAGGAAAATTATTGGAGACATTAAAGAGAACAAATTAACCATGTAAGTGGTTACTGTGTTTTATGCTTTGAGAAATGTAGGATTATACTTATTATCATTATCGTTATTATTATTATTATTATTATTATCATTGCTTATTATGTAAAACAAGAAAAAGCAACTGAACACTTTTTGCCTGAACTTGAACTTTGCTCCAGCCGAGAGACTTAACTTTGTTCGCCCCAGCTTCCTTCTCCGCCCGGGTTGAATCCTCGGGTTGAAAGAATGACCTGTAGCGCCTTCAAACGGCCAAATTTTACCCACCGGACTTTTAAACGAAGAGCCCAAAATATGAGGGAGACAGTTGACGTAGTAGAAGAACAGTAGAGGAAAACAACATATTAAACTCGTGTGTCATTTCTGTTCTATTCTCTAAATGACGCATTTTAAATGTCCTCTGGAAACACTTCTGTTGCGTTGTGTGTGATTTTCTTAATTTGTTGTGCTGTCGAATTTCCAAATGCTGCCCATTTGTTGTCAAATGGATGTAGATGATGTTCTGCTTCTGTTTTTTTCTACTTTGTACGTGTTTTCTCAGGTTGGGGCGTTTTTTCCCCCTGTCGGCCACCGACAGGATTATCCCTGAGATTTTGATATGTGTATGCGTTTGTGCATATGCGTGTGTGTGTGTGTTTGTGTGTGTGTGTGTGTGAGTGTGTTTGTGTGCAGGTAAAACGGCTCCCAGTGGATCTTTGAGCACTGGTCTTTCATGTCTGGCACATTTGTCATCCCATCCCAAAGACACTAGTCTCTCTCTCCAACACAAACCATACTGTAGATAAGTAGGCTGAGGCTTGTTATTCCTCCTCTCTTTTATTCCCAAAACACCAGCAATGAAACCTCTCCTCCCTCATACATCCCTTTCTGCTCCCCTAAGGTATCACACTTTCTGTTCTCGCTCCTCTCCTTCCCCCCCCACGCCCAACCGCTCCTCTCCCTCAGTCCCACTGAACAACAAGACTTCACCTTCTCCCACGCTAGCGTCTCCACTCCCAAAACGCACTCATTCTCATTCTCCCCCTCCTCTGGACCTCCCGCTCTAGCTCGCTTTTCACGCCGCAGCATCCACACCTATAACCTCAACAACATCTTTCCTCCGTACTCTTTCCTGCAGCGACGGGCTTTACTTCTTTATTTCACTCGTTCGCAAATGTGTGCGCACTTCATCTTTGCTGAGTGTGTCCCAAAAATCTGATCACGTGTTTCCAAAAATTGTTTTACTGTATATTAGTACCCAACGTATAGTACACTCAAATGGGACTCCTGTGAACCTGTAGTAATTTGTAAATAGGGCTATGCCGTGAACACCGACAGAAATCTAATATCCCTGAAATGCCCCCAAATCTGACTGACCCCTTTAGCTAAACGTAGAAAGAAAAAGTTTTGGTCGTTTTAAAAAAAAGGACCCCCTAATGAATATTAGAGTGAAATATGATGAATACATGTATCTCCTCTGGTCAATTAACCTTGACCAATTTCAACCAAATTGGACCTACGGTTAGGGATTTATGTCTGAAAACAGTGCTTTTTGTAAAAGAGCTCCCCCTTGGGGTTAAAATATGAGCGATTAGAGTAAAAATATGATGTATATAAGATGGATAGATAGAGATTCATGTGCACCAAATTTAAACTGAATCGGGCCAACGGTTGATCATCCCAAAAAGTATAGAAATAAGGCTGGTGTTACCCCTGGTGTTGGAAATATAAATATACAACTGACCTTTCCCGAAATAGTTTTTGAGTTAAGGCGTTAACACGAAGGATTTTCTGAGACTGCGATAATTACTTCATAACATAGCAGGATTATCCTGTGGTATAAAGACATCACTGATTATAGAAATAACATATCCAACCTAACCCAGACGACACGTTTGTGGAGTTTTTGTCCCCTGGGAATCAGCGTCTCACTAATTTGGGGCCAGAATTCATTATTTGGTTTGTCCGCTTCCCCCGCCTACTTCTTGATCAAATTATGCCGGTTCTGTTTGATAAGATAAAATACTTTTTGGAAAGGAAAAAGCTCGAAGAAGAGGTTGAAATTTCTACAGATGATGAGATGGAGGACATGGATAGCATACTGGCCTCGATAGAATCGCCCTGACGACCGGTAGCCTACACGACGACAGAAGCTCCGACTACGATCGACGTGGTGTCTACTGTTACCGTGACAACTTGAACACACACGCGGGTGCAGCAGATGTCGCACAGAAGCTCGACATCACGTGTAGTGGTCAGTAAATTCAAATGAAATACAGACCTTTGCCTATCCAGAGCGAATGCCCCTCACGAAACACACATGTGTGGGGGTCATTTCCAAATCCCATGATGTCCTCTAAAAACATTAGTCCCGTGTGAATAGTCGATGCAAAGCCGCGAGTAGAGACACACTCAGGCTGGGCGGTGCTGAAAAATGTGATATATGTGTCATTCATAATTCACTGATAGTCTTCCCTGTGACGCTGTGATGTGGAAGATTCTCCAAGCGTCACACGTGAAGATGTCGGTAGGACGCCGGTGTGGAAGTGAAGGAAAAGCTAAACAGAGCTCCACCTCCAGATGTGATGGTGACTCTAGTACAAAAACAACGCAGCGCAAGAGATGCAAAAACGGTGGCTTACGCCGGTACATTGCTGGGCACAAGATGGCTTCGATGCGCTTCTTCCAAAACAGCGACCGCGTCCATCACCGATGACGTGCTTTTCTGTTACGTAGTTTTCGGAGACGGATCAGGACACATTAACGTTTACACTACAAAAGATATTTGGTGGAATACTTCCCAGACCACCTTGGGAAGTGGTCTGAGTCATCGGATCACAATGCGTCTTGATGGTCGCATTTTAAAACCAAGTCTAAACTGGGTCCAAGTGAAGTTTAGCATGTAAATGTCAGTAACTGGTTTGTTGAACACTGACAGCACAGCACTGCATCATCTTCACAAAGGTGTTGCTTTGACAAAGCAAATGATTTTGTGGTGATAATGAGGTGCCTTAAAAAGGGTAAATTATTGAAAAATCTTTGAGAATGACTAGAATAGAAAATATTCGCCACTCCAACTGTCAGGTTGTCAAATGTGACACCTTGGGCGTACAATGATAAGATCTCTCTCCTCACTCACCAGTGCATCCATGGTAATGCACCCCCCTATCTGAAAGAACTACTCAGCTTTTTGGTCATATTTTGATTATATTATTATTATTATTATGTTTTTTTATTGAATGATTTTATCTGCTTTTACCTTGTAGCACTATGAGATTTGATCAAAATGTAAAATGCGTTATAAATAAAATGTATTATTTTCATTTATTATTACTCCATTAGATCTTATGTTGTTTCTGGAGTTGCCCCCATCATAATGTAGAAGAGAAAGTTGAGTTGCTATTTGGTCAAAAATACAACTTTCTCATTGAAGAGAAAATGTGCTGTAATTAAATAGTGCCTTTCTGGTATGTCTGACCCTTCGAAGCACTTAATGTCACAATCCAGCATTCAGTTATTCTTACACTGGTGGCTATGACTACTGTGAAATTTTCAAGTGTGACAGGGTTCAGAATCTTTATTCGTAAACATTTCAACATTTAGAATACAGGAACCAAGAGCCAACGCTCCGATAAGTGCTTGACGGTTCCAATTCCTCAGATACAGCCGACCCAAAGGACGGGGTCCAGTAAAGGAACTGAGAAAGGACAGGGTATCCTCTCACTCATTAGCATTAGCATTAGCATTAGCACTCAGGTGCTACAATTCAAAGTCCTCATATAGAAGTTGATGATGTGCCTCCTCAGCAGATGTGTAGATCGCTTTAAATCCTTTAAAGTGATTAAAGGATTTTAATCTCTTTCCTTACGAATTCCTTCCTTGTGATTTTTTTTTAAATAGCTTTAAACAACCTGGTTAAAAGATGGAAGATCAGGTCGATTTAACTTTGATTCACCCCTACCCCTCATTTCCAGAAATCCGTCTGGAACTGGTCTTGATGTTGTTCCTGGAGGGTTTACTGATCCATTCCTACACTTCGTGTTCTGCTCACGTGTCATCGGGGCAGCTGCGATCATTTTAAAACAGAGAGAAAATCTGACAAACTTTCTGAAAAGGATCATATTGTGAGAGACATCCTGGAGCAGTTGACATTGTTGCAAAGCAGCAGTAAATATTTGGGGGTTTTATGCTTGAGTTAGCGGGAACATTACAGGACCTCCAGTCCTCGATCTGGAATCGACAGCCCATATGTTTCCAACCATTTCTTCATCCATACCACTTTCCTCTGTTTTATGTTTTCTCACTGCCGTCGGCCGATCGCCACGACGACGTCATCAGTCATTTTGTTGACTTCACACAGCTGCTTATGAGGGGGAACATGTGAGAATGTGCATCCATTGTTCTTTCATGGACATCTTAATGAATAACCCTGTAGGTCTGTGACGCCTCAGTACTTTCAAACCTTGCAGTGTGTGAACGTTCAATATTCCAAAAAAATAATCTGTGATGATTTTCCTTTTGTGCGAGATGAAACGATAAAATCTGGACCAAATCAGACGAACATTTGAGAATCTCTGGCCCCAAATCGTTCGGAGATGCAGCTTTTGGTGTCAGAAATCTGCGACTGACTTTTCCCCAAAATCAATCCAGTTCTTCCTCGCACTATGGTCTACTCTGGGTAAAACATTTGAATACGATTCATACAAATGGTTTTGTGTTATTTTGTTAACACGAAGGGTCTCGTGGAGGTGGCGATGACGGCTCCATAATATACCAACCTTTGTGGAGTTTTAAAAACACGTCTGGATTTAGATTAAAATTTTCCCTGCAAACCCCTTGATACGATAAAACAAAGTAAATTCAACAAAGCATATTTTTCAGTGTGCCAGCGCTGCTAATGTATTGAGATCCCTCCGATTAACGCTCTCTTCCTATTCATGTTCATCTCGCCCCTTTGTTTATTTGCTCAAGAATGTGGGGTTAATTAATGGCGCTTGATTGGCATTAACATAGCCAAATAAGAATTGGAAATTGCTAATATCGAACGCCCAGAAGGCATCTGCGTCCCAACCCACCACAGTACTTATCATGCCTCTCTCAGCTGCTCGCTAGCATTGTTGGGAGTTAGCAAGCGCGTAATGGGTTTGTGGAATACCGCCGGATTTGTTTATGTCGTGGGGAAGATCAAAACAATGCGCCTCATATGCAAACATACCGCACAGGAAGGGATCCACATGGGCCCGTTTCTTCGAATGCTATGCTGAATATTTGTGCAAACATGAATTTATTTGAATATGTTATTGCTTTAATGCTGTTAGACGTCTTCCTCTTCCTATAGAGGGTTGCTGCTGCGTTTGAATTAGCACGCCTTGTCCAGTAAGAAATTAAGCTAATTTATAATCTAATTATCACAATATTGCAAAAAATTTAATAAAATAATCCAATTAGCATTCACGGTGTTTGCATATGGAAATCATTTTTGTTGTTGTGGTTATTCCCCATTTTCATTCACACGAGAGCGCAGATGAAAGTCTCCCTCTTCATGATTATACCGTAAACGTTGTCCCGTGTTTGGGAGAGGAGCATCGCCAGTGCTCATCATACGAACACATGGCCACAACCAGCCTGTTTCAAGACTCCTTCATCTTCTGCTCCCTTCATTCTGGTGCGCAGCCAGCCTCCAAGCCTTGGAAAGGAGGGGGAGGGGGGGGGAGTGTTAATTAAAGGCAAGCCAGCCATCAGCCTGAGACTCCTTTTAAGTTTGCATCCTGCTTCTCAGGTTTCCAGGCCAAATAATACCCACCGAACTACCAGCGGAGCCTCTCTGCCCTTTTAACGCCACTCATTTGTGCCTTCTTCCATTTGAAATAAATGCAGCACACATGTTCCACATGGCTCACTATTATCCCCATCCCTGCTCTGTTCTCTCTCTCTCTCTCTCTCTCTCTCTCTCTCTTCCTCTTCCTCTTCCCTCCCTCCATCTCTACCCTGGGCCCGTGGGAAGATCTGACTCTGGGAGCAGACAGTCTGCAGCCCTGAATAAATGTATAAGAGGGAGAGGAGGAAGGGAGGGCGTATTATCAGGCAGAGCAAGAGTGAGGGAGAGAGAACATATTGGAGGACATACATGCAGAGACAGAGAGAGAGGGAGAGACAGAGAGAGAGAGAGGTGCACACATAGAGGTAGAACGAGAGAGGAGGACACCGGTTCAGCTTTTAGGACTGAAAAGGAAAGGAGAGGGAGGATTTTCACTTCCTTCAGCCGTCTCTCCCTCTCCTCCCAGCACAAACACATGCTCATACACACTCCCACCCTCTCATCCTAACACACACACACACACACACATAGACACGCACACACACAGATTGCTTTAGGGTATACCAGTCAGCCTTGGCAGTCCTCTCCTTTGTTGTTTTTGCTTTTGGTTAGTCTCGGCGGCAGCACGGCGTGCGCCTGTATCGCTGGGGTGGGTGCATGTGAATGTGTGTGTGGAGTCTGCAAGGCGCTGTGTGAAGGATGCCACAAGCAGCACCCGGGTAAGTCGCCCTCTTTCCCTTCCTTCCTTCTCTTTCTTTTCCTTCTCCTCTCTGATCTGCTGTCTCTCCATCTGGCCGGCTACACTCGGCGTACGCACCTGCTCCGCACAGCTCTCCCTCCCTATCTCTATTTCTGTGGGCTTTCTTTCTCGGTCGGCGTTACACCGTCTCCTCCCGACTGTGCTCTCGCCATCCCTGCTTCTCCTCTGCTCTCTCTCCTCCTCGCTCTCACTCTCTCTCCATCTCTCTCTCTCTCTCGCTCTCTCTCCAGGCTGCGCCTCATTGGTGTGTCCTGATTCCCTTTTTCCATTAGGCTCCAGGCCCATTGGTCGCCAGCCTCCTAACCATTATCTCTACTCCACCACCCCTCTGTCATCCTTGCTCTCTCTTTGCTCTCCCTCCTGCCTTCGTTCCCAGTCATCTCTCAAGTCGTAAAAATGATTTGCATGCGGGAGGAGAGCAGAAGTTTGCGGGGAGCGCAGTGAGTGAATTGGGAGAGAGTAAGGGAGAGAACTAAAGGAAAGGCTGAGAGAAGGAGAGGAAGCGCAATCTGGGAGGAAAAGTTGAAAGAGAAGACTCCAGTTGGTAGGTAGGTGACTTGTGCTCGTTTCTGGCATCTTGTGTCTTTGCTGTGCTTTTCCGCTGACGGGAGGGTTGGTGGAGTGATTTTATTCTCTGAATGCAGGAGACTGGGTGATGAAGTAGCAGCTTGTCTGAGATGTTCGGGTCATTCTTTCATTCTTTCATTCATGTTTGCCAGCATTGTTCCCGTTTGAGCATCGTTATTTGTCTTTCTCCTCTCAAGTGAACATCACCCACCCTTAGAATAAGCTGTTGTGATGGAAGCACCCATTTAAAAGTTTGTTGTGTAAGTTTCCTGCTGTGGTTAATGCTGCACTGCAAAACTTCAGCTCTGTTGGATAGGACTTTTCTGAATACTAGAAATTTAACCCCACGTGATATTTATTCATTCTGTCTGCCAGTTTTCACTCACCGTGTCCGATGATTGTGAGGATGCAGTTGTGCCTCTGCCACAAAACAACTGGTTGTTATAGCGGCGGAAACGGAGACAGAGGATAGACTGAGAGAGGTGGGGGGGGATTTAAAGTTGGATAACTTCAAAATTCTTCACTTCAAATACTCTTTTGCTCCAGTTCCATGCACCTGAAACAATCACAAACACACACACACCCGCCCGTCCCCTCGGCTTCTATCCTTCATCCTCCTCTCAGTATCTTTCTTGGTTTGTGCACAAGAGGAGACAATGCAGATGTTTTTGTGTGTGGCTCCCGTGGGTGGCATATACTGTATACACACAGCAGAAGACAGATGCGCTGCAATATGCTTCATTCTGTCAAGACAAACAAAGCTCTGGTACAAAGTGAGCTACTTGTGTCTCCTCTCCCTCGCCAAAAGTGTGTCAAAACCAACGTCTCTCATGTCAACAGATGATGCAGATAATGTTGGGAGACATCTGGGGATACTGTGGGGGAATGTAGCAGCCATTCTCCAGCCAAATTCTTTTATTTTGGAAGAGAGACAACCTACAGTATGTAGGCGTAGTAGATGTCTTCTTATCACAGTGTTCATTTAGTTTCACGGCTTCAGCCTGATGGCTGGGTTCTGATATAAAACCATAAAGAGGGAGATGCTTGCATAGGATAGGATTTCCACCTTATTCTTATTGCTATGTCAAAAAAAACAACCAAAAGAGATTCTGACATTTTGCATGCATTTCTTTAAGTGCCTGTATTTTTACAGAACTATTTAAGCTGCTATTATCATTAAAGTGCAATCGTGACGTTTGGGTTCCTTAAGCCAACTTCATTTCCAATTTTTTTGTGTGTGTAATCCCTTTCGGGGCTCCATGCGATATTTCTGATTGTCGATCCAGCGGAGACGAGTGAAGCGGAATGCTCCTTTATTTCTTCCTTGTTAGGGGAGGCTTGTGCCGGTGTGTGTGCCACTGCGTGCCACCATGGTGCCTGATGTGCTTTGCTGAGCGAGCAGAGGACAGGGAGACAGTCGAATGTGATTAAATTAAAGAGGGAAAGCACGCTACCCGGGTCTGACTGAGAACAACATTGCAGGAACCCCCCCCCCACCCACCCAACCTCTCCTCCCACCCATTTTTTTTCCCTCTCTGTCTCTCCTGCCCTCCCTCTCTTGTATGAAAGTAAATGAACTCAGTACCTCATCATCACAACAGTCTAGTCAGAGCTGGAGGGGAGAGGAAATTGGGTGTTGATGGGATTGCTGAATACGGACTGTAAGGTCATAAGAGAACTCCACTTAGGTATTTCCCGTCCTCTGCGCTCAGCATGTTCTCCTGCATTATTTATGGTCAAGAATTGAAAGTATGTATCTTTATACGTGTCTGTATAAAATGTGACAAATAAGTGCAGATGTTTCGGAAGCATGCACGGCTGCAGACCGGGTTGATGGATGGGTGAATGTCTTCATCCGTGTGCCCCTTATTCCGCTTCCGCCTAATGAATGAGCAGCAAAAACCCTCCCGGGGATTCCCTACTCGCAATCAGCAGGGGTGGGCTGGGGGGGGGGGGGTAGCCATGCACTAATAATATTAGTATTAACCTCCATGTTGAGTGGCTGGATCACATGCTATGCTTAGCATGTCTGAGCCGCACACACTATCAGAGCATGACTATGCAGTCGTGCCAGACGGTCTGTGGGATCCACTGTAGCGCTCAAATCCTCACATGTGCATCCGGAAATATGTTTTACACTATGAACATGGAAGCTGTAACGATTCATTGTTGTAGTATATTTCTTAGTTAGGAGCGCACCAATTGCAATTTTTAGGACTGACCACCGATTTTTGTAAAGTCTGACCGGCAAATACAGAATTTTTGCCATCCTGATTTTTTTTTCTTTAAAGTTTTAAAACTATAATGAGGAGTGTATTTTAGGTGCTCTTATTTTGAAGGATTACATGTTCGCTCTGTCTTCTTCGGGTGTGTTTCTCAAACCGATTGTATGACATTTCCAAGTGAAAATAAAACTTTGTAATCCTGGTTCAGTCCATTACGAGTTTTATATTTTGGCTTTGTTCAGCGACTTCAGGGCTCTTGGCTGGCTCTTTGCTCTCGCTAGCTTTAGCCTCTCTGCCAACGTTAGCTTCTTGAAACTTGCTATGCTCCTCCAGGTGATGCATTTTGAAGTTTCTAATTCAGTTTTTTTTGCCAAATGATTTTGGGGCCGTACTTCTGCTGCCTATTTTGTCCTGACTGCTGTTTGCCAATTGCGAGCTTTGTGTTTTCTTCAGGGTTAAAACATTTCCAGGCTGCTGAGATGTTTGTAGACTTGGTAGCTCATGCTTTGTACCCAGTACAGCCCAATTGTGTAAGAGGCACGGAATCGGCTCGGTCGATCACTGATCACATCAAACTAGGCTTCCCGGCGCCGATCGATTGGTGCGCCGCTATTCTCAGTTCATGCTAATACCTAAAACATATTTAAAAATTAGGTTTCCTGGACTCAAAATTATTTGCTTTGGTCGGAGGCTATAAAAGCTAACAGCTAATATTTTAATGGTTGTAAAGGAGAGTCGTTTGTTTCTCATTTTCATTTCTTCATGTTAATAGCTGTATTACCCTTTTTATTACAAACTGATTTTGTCCCCATTTATTGCTAAATTTCTTAAACTTCGCCAACAAATTAAGCTTAATAACTAAATGCTATTTCTCATAAAATGTATTCAGATATTTACTTATTTACTTATTCATGATAATCGTATATGAATAGATGTGTAATCTAGAACTATACGATGGTATTTTTTAGGCAGTTTCTGAATTTGTGTGACAATGGTGAATTCGTCATTTATTATTTAATTGGATCTCAGTCCTGTGTCAAATGTCCTTATTAGCTGTTATCATTTAAAGTCAATATTATTATGGCTGTATGTATGTATGTGTCTATATGCTAAAGAACAAGGGGCCAATGATGGAGCCCTGGGGGACGCCACATGTCAAAGAGGACACCGAGGACGAGGCATTTACCGTTAAGTATGAAGGATTTCTTTTGTTGGTATCCTAAAGCATCTCAGGACGTACTAAACAGAATTACGTAACTCGAACCAACCAAAAAATGTCTGATAAGGGTCTAATAGTTTTCTAAAAACATGCTTCACCAAAATGGTAAAGAAACTTGACCTTATAATGAAGATAGTAACCAAGATTGTCTATTTTTCATGAAACGCAAAATTTTATCGTGAAAGAACCGCATACGTTTAGTTGTTTTATTATTATTATTATTATAAACGGGCTTGACCAAACAATCTGCTGAATTTACCCTTAATCTGCCGTTTAAGGGTAAAGTTGGAGTGTCTAAGATGTTATGGGTTAGTGTAAATTTGAGGGAAGACATGTTCGGTAAGGGTTAGGGTTATCATCATGAATATAAATGCGTTTTAACAGTTCTGAGCGGAAAACGCCTTCGAGTTGAATTTAAACTTTCATGTAGACAAGAAGTGGTGTTTAGATTCTTATCTGGAAAAGATATTTCTATGATCACTATGCTAGTAAGCGTGATTAGTTTGGGAGTAGGAAAAACCAACGAGGGATCGCATCCATGTCACTGAACCAGCGACTCCTTCGTTCCTCACAGAGGGAGAAAACAGAGTTGGCCTTATATGCCCTTCATCGGTTGCCCCTTCCTCCTCGCATGTGAGAGGGATGGCTTTTCACATAATTTGTGTCATTATGTGCTGTGCGACATGCTGTGGCAGAGACGATTTGACCTTGAATCATATCCCGAGCACACGCCTACAGTCTGTGGACCGTCTTTCAGAATATCTGCTGTGCTTGATGCTGCAGCCTCCACACCTGGAGCGTACGGCGAGCGGATCCCCCCGTCTCCCCATGTCGAGGGGCTGAGACGTGCTCACAGCTTGGCCTTTTAGCTCAACCTTCCCTTGACGTCACTTAGAAGTGGCTTGCAGTGTCTTTTTAAATTTTTTTTTTTGCCTCGGAGGGCGTCTGTCACCTAACCTCACGATGAATCATAGCGTGACATAAATCACTCGGGATTGTCTGAAACGTTTCCCCTTCAAAATGCATTTAATTCACCAGAGGATTATTTATTTTCCCTCCTCCTATAAAAAGCCGGTAGGATCGGCTTGTGGCTTCGCTGCCGGCGTGTTTCCTCCTGAAGCTGCACGAAGGCGCCGCGGAGAATCAATGCCTTCCTCCAACCAGACTCGGTGACGTGGTCGGCCCTGAGAGCGGATCGGCCTGTTTGAGCAGACACAATGTCAATACTGATGTCTGCTCGGTGCAAGATGTCGCCGCTCCCTCGTCCTTCACCCCAGGAACCTCGCTTCGTTCGCCTGTACGGATTATTACTTATTGATCACTCATTACCAAAAATGTCTTGATTCAAAGTAAATCAAAACGCCTCTCTTGTGCAGGTACACTTCCCCTTTGTTGTTTGTGTTGTTCTTTACATTTATAGTGGACGAGGTCAGATCCACTGGAAAACAAATGCATGTTGCATAAATGAATCCGTTGCCAGTCAAAAAGAAATCATTCCAAATGAATCAGGTTAACGCTTAAATTCTCCAAATGGTTGCAGAAGGAGGATTTTGGGGTGGGTATCCCTCCACAGATAGCACGGGTGCTGCCACACTCACACATCTCGGCGCCTTTACTCGGGGAAAACATGATCTATCTCCTGGCGGGCAGGCCAATTAAAAAACAATCAGGCTGCTCAGAGTACGCGGGTAATGGGAAAGCCACGGCGATGGAGGAAGTGGGGCTGATTAATGGACATTTTCACCTTGTGGCATAACAGCCTCCCACAGGCATCCATCACCTCAGGGGACAGCGTTCACCTACACCCCGGACCCACACCCCACGCAGCCCGGTCAGACGTACTGAATGAGTTGCAAATATCTGAGTATATGATGATGAGCATTAAGAGCCCGCTGAGGGTGGAGCGGCCCCCATCCCGACCTGCAGGATCTGTTGTTCATCTGATCCAACCTGCAAACCTGTTTTGCGCCGCATCTTTCAAACGTCAGGGGCGGTTTCAGAACACAGAGGATATGTTACACTGTAAAACTGCTCAATGTAAATTGTAGATAATCAACCGGCTGCATGCTTCACCCACATAGCGCTGTATTTAGTGGATTACTGCTCGGATTGTTGTCCTGACCGGCCCGTAATTGGAATTCTACCTAGTCTTTGAACATATTCCTCTGTGCACAATGCTTGATTATAATAAAAGCATTTATGTATACCACGGCCAGAGGTTGCAGTGTGTGAATATAACTCCCCCTGGTGGATATAGTTGATATTTTTCAGCCAAAACCCCATCCTGGGGTCAAAATTCTTTTTTTTGGCGCTATTCCAACTGAGCCGAATGGAGAATCCTCCTGGTCTTATTCCACACAAATATGTAGAATAACATGAACTCTGTAGTATTTCTATCAAATTTAATCTCGTAGTTATCAAAGAGTCTCTGAGCGGCGTCACTGATTGTTTTGTTTCAAGTTGTTGACTGTAATATAATCATGTTATAGTATTTTTAACTAAAAAATAATATATGAGGATAGAAATATTTGTTTTTTTTGTGTTTAGGCAAAGATTTCTGACACAGAAAAGTGGGAAAAATGTTTCTGATAATGAAAATAAATAATTGTAGCTCTTACCTGTCCACAAACGCCATTGTTATACAAATACACCTGATAGTTGTGGAGCTATTTTACCTTCATTTTGGGTACGCCATTCATGCAATGTGGAGAATATATTTGTCTCAAAAGAACAATAATGTTTGTCAAACATGTTTAACGTGAGAAAAATAATCTTGAGATTTCTAAAATATATATATATATATATATATATATATATATATGACTTTCTAACCTACTTGCAGGCCTTCAGAATCTAATAATTGTATGAGGTGACAGCAGTTAATATTCATTCATCTAGTTTTTTTGCCCCATTGTCAACAGAAGCTGCTGCTTCACATTTCACATTATTACTATGAAGAGAATGTAGTCTCTTCTGCACTGCAAAACTAGCCAAACATGATAGAAAACAAAACTTTTCTTACAAAATGCAAATTACTTTGGGTTGAACTGAAAATATTTATAAATGTGGCAAGAGAATTTTACTTGGCTAGCATTCTTCAAATTAGCATACAGCCTCCCCACTGATAGACAGGAATTGGCCTTAAAACTAGACAAAAGAATCAAGTTGTGCTCATAAACAATGAAAACTACTTAAAATAGACATGTTATATATACTAAGTTTTATAGATTGCTGCCAAATCTATCTATCTATCTATCTGTCTATGATGCTCTTCTGTTTACAGAACATTCTTATAACTAATTCTCTCCAACAATCCTTTAATCAGATATTACGTCCCTCTTCAGAATACGGTTCAGATTTGGTTTCGTATTTAGTGTGAAATGCTCCTGGGTGAATTCTCCTCATCGTATTATTAGATAAACCTCTGCATTGCTCTGGCATTTGCAGGCTTTGGACTTGATCTCGCAGCCTATTGTTGTTATTTTGTGGAATAAAAGCTGGGTTCTCCCACCGGATGCAGACGCATTTTTATCAGTGGGGTCAAAACGTATTTGCTGAGGAGCGGAATCAGTGTTTTTGTGTCTCTCTCCCTCCAGTGCCACTGTGCAGCAGCACGCCTTCAACAAAAGATTTAAATGGTGTGAGCGAGGTTCGTTCCATTCCAGGAGCTGCCGTGACCTACTTCACACAGCCAGGCAGCTAGCTGTAAATAAGGATTTTCATAACCTGGTTTGGCCTTTTCCCATTAGAGGCACAACTGCGCCTTGAAGAATATTACAAAGCGCGGAGGAGCAACTGTTTAGAGAGCCGCTACGATATCATCAAAGAGCCGACCTTGAACGCGATGCTGTTGTTGTCATGCATTGGCAATTAGTTCTGCATTTGGTGTAGACTGATGGTATGCAAACTATCAGGGATACAAAATGAGTTAAAGCATCTACAGCGATGTGAGAATGTATGTGACGCCCTCAGGATTTCTTCTTGAATCTTGTTTAACCCTTTAATGTCCTCTTCAACTGTTTAGTTGAGCACATTTTGAGTCTCTATTATTGGAAAATTGTGACGGAACCTATTTGTAATATGAGCCAGTGGCAGCATGTGTAGTGCTAAAGAGCACAGGGCCAAGGACGGAGCCCTGAGGGACACCACATGTCAAAGGGGCCACCGAGGAGGAGATATTTACCATGGCTTTTGAGAACAGCATATTATAGTATTTAAGCATTTACTAAATAGAATTATGTAACTTGATACAACCATAAAAAACTAAAGTTCGATAAGGGACAAATTAAATAATTTTTTTTTACTGTTTATAAGCGAGCTTGACCAAATTATTTGTCATATTATCGTAAATTCAGACTGTTTAAGATATAAGATGATTAAATATCCCACAGAAATAAACAAAGCAAAGACATAATTGTTCCATTTTTTTGTTGAGGACATTAAAAGTAAAAAAAACAAAAAGGTCATCAAGTACCTAAATTGCCCACGAACAACCGAACTACGACAACCAAATCAGTCTCTGACATCGCTATGGTGGAATTTTGACCCACTCTTCTTTGCAAAAACTGCTAAATTAAAGCCAAATTGGATTATACATTGACTCTGTAGGTTTTAATCTTCTTTTTGGGGACTACTGTTTGGTTTACACCGGATTCAAAAGGACCCCATTCTTCAAAAACGTTCCAATCAACCATTGCAATATCCTCCCACAGGTTCTGAGGGTCATCAATGAGCCCTCAAGTCTATCTGGGTCAGCACTTACCTTCGCATCGGCACCGGATGCTAGTTTTGGCCCGCGGCTTTGGAATAGCGGACATTGATTGAGGTGTGAGAGTTCTGCTGTTCCTTTTTGTTGTCCTGAATGAACGTTCACCGTTCTCTTGAAGGGACTTCAGACGGTCGGCCTCTTTTGGGAACTTCACAATCATTTTGTCAAGTCTTGTCCGTATGATGATGACGTGTCTCAATGTGGGTCTGTGGAGCCCAAGAGTCTTAGAAACAGATTTGAAACCCCTTCAGACGCTAAGGTATGATATAAGAATCAACTTCTTCATCACCTCTCCCGGAATTTCTTTTGATTTTGGCTTGGTATGTCACTGGATTAGACCTATGAGGCAACTTCCTGCTTCTGGAAATGATCCGTTTGAGTGATTATTGATTATTTAATTGAACAGGATTGGTAATAACCACTTCTGGCTGTGTCTAATCTCAGATTTATCCCCCCCACCGTACACACACACGCACACACGCACACACACACAGCCCATTAGGAGGAAACACCAGAGATTCTAATTCTGGCCACTCTATCGACTGCTTATTGTTAAACGTCACACCAGTGGAACCGTGGGTTTGAGTTGAGATTAAGCTCATTGTGGATGTTTGTCTGATGTGTTACTCATGCAAAGTGAGCAAACATGGCAGAAAGTCCTCATTTATTTTGGTTGTTTGTCACTTTGTCAATGGAAAAGTGTCTTTGGTGTGAGTCATAACTTAAAATGGTAGCCGTCTGGCTGAAGACGCAACCTTGTGGCTGCAAGAAATCTTTACAAACGTATTTGTCGTACAGCCAAAATCTTTTTTTTTTAAAGTTGAGCCCGTTCATTTTGCATATACTTTTACAAATTGGATCATTTCTAGCATCGGCCAACTGTTGACATTTTCTCTCTGTCCTAACAATGGCGAGATGATTCACAATAGGAAATGATTCAATCACAACAACACCCGCCTCCTGGGTGATGAAGGCATCGCTGGAACGTCAGGGCTCCGAGTCTCCAGAGACTGTGGGTCGAAAAGACAAGATTTTATTTTCGAGCAGTGTATGTAAATCTTTCCACGACTGTCAGGAGGGGCCAGCATCTCCACATGTTCATGAAAAGGAATGTAGCGAGGAAAAAAAAGACCGTGAGGACCGATCTGGGGCCGCTCCATGTGAAGGTGGTGTGACATTGTAAAATGATTACCAACAGGCATCCATTATTCAGCAGGACAATCAGGGGGGGGGGGGCACAAGCCCCTTATTTATACCAGCTCTGTAAATCAGATTTGTCGCTTTTGATCACTCTAAAATCTCGCCGTCACACGCCGGCAATATTGGGCAAATATTACTGTCTAATGGGTAATTGATGGCGACATGTGACACCGGTCAAGACAAATGGAGGGCCTACAGGAGACGCGGGGGGAGGCCAGAGGTGAGGGGGAACGTGAAGACTATAGAGTGTAGCGTTGCATTCAGGCTCTCTGCTCATGGAAAGGCATCATCCTGGTTTCCCTGTTCTACTGGCGAGCAGCACGGAGAGGATAGATGTGTGTCCCAGGTGATATGACATCACGTTAATACTGCAGACATTTCCAAAATCAACCCTGATTATAAGCAGGTATTTATCTTTTAATGCGTTTTCATGCTGCCCAAATTTCTCCGTATCAGATTTAAGTGCATCTCACTTGTTTCCTCATGACCGTTTTCGGATGACTCCTTTCTTTTTCTGCAACCCTTTGTTACTATCTTTTGCTCGGGGGGGCGGAGCCTATCCCAGCAAATACTAGGCGAGAGGCGGGGTTTACCCTGGACGAGTCGCCACTTCATTACACATAGAGAAGAGCATCCATTCACACACTCATTCACACCTACGGCCAATTTAGAGTTTCTAATATGACATGTTTTTGGACTGTGGGAGGAAGCGGGAGTAACCTGAGGGAACCCACGCAGACACGTGGAGAACAGGCGAACTCCACACTGAAAGGCCTGAAGTCCAGCGGTGGAATTGCTGCCGCCTGATTTCACATTTTACTGTTAATTGAATGTCTTTATCACTGAACATGACATCACCGTTCTCCGTGTTTGACCCCCGGAAATCTCTAGTGATGCTACTTTAGGGACTCTTAGGTTTTGGTACATGATAGAAAAGATCATATTTTGGTATATATGGTATATATATTTTTGACTTTTGACGTTTTTTTATTTTGGCACAGGTAAGGGACTTTTAAGGATACGAGATTTAACGCAAGGATTGAGACTCATTCAAACATTCAAACCAATCTGATATGAAACCAACTCAAAAATCAACCGGACGTCTTACATCACAGGAAACTATGAGAGCAAACGCTAAAGGTCTGCCCCTAAGGTCCGGCAGATCGCCGCTGCCTCAGCGGGCAGAACTGTATATTTCTGCTAGTGAGGGATCCGCTTTATTATCACAGTATGATGAAGAAAAAAAACATCTTCTCTTCTCAGCATTTTAGGAAAAAAATGAGTTTATTACAAAACAAGGAGGTCTGGGGAACGCCGACGTTTCCGTCCCGTACCAGAAGCTTTGCCATTCAGATGCATGGGTCCGGTTTTATAATCATGCAGTGTGGAGATAATCTTCAGAGGTCCAGCTGTCTCTTCCCTTCAGACAGAACTGGGCGTTCATCATTTGTCAGACGGAATACGAAGCTCTACGTCAGAACAGGACGGTCAAAGGGGATGTTTAAAGCTCCTTATTACCATTATTATACAGTCCACACATTCAGGGCAGCAATGTGATGTTCATTCTCCACATTTGGCCCGTCCTTGAGGAGCAGTGGGTCGCATCCTGGTGTCGCTGGGGAGACAAAATTGGTTTCTCAAAATCATGGAGGCTGCAAGAGCTGGGATTGATCTGCCGATCTTCTAATTGGGGTACGGCCCCTCTAAGACCGCAGTTTATGTAACAAAGCCGGACTTGAAATGGATCGGGGATAAGGAGCTGCGTCTGTCGTTAGCGCTGTCTTCACACTTTCATCTCCCGAGCTGCTTTCATGAACCTCCATGTTGAGGGACTATTAAAGGCACATGGCGTACTTTTTTAAAGATACTTAATGAGTGCCTGATACGGGGAACGGATTAGCAGAACCGGCCCACCAGACAAAGTGGGTTTTATTAATTTTTTTTCACCGAATTGATGGTGAACGCCTACATTTGATGCATGATCTAGATGTAATTCATTCATGAGCCCTACGCCTGGATGTAAATGAAGATCCAAATAGATGCAGCTGCTGTTTAGAATTCAGACATGCAGGAGTCTGCGGGAGCGTCTATGTGAATAAATCTGTGCGCTTGTTTCATACATGAGTGCACGTGTGTGTGCGAGTGTGCATGTATGCGTGTGTGGGTGTTGGTTGGTTCCTTCACCACAGCATCGGCAGGCAGGCAGACATGATGTGCTCTGAGTCGCCGTGTCTCTGTGAGGGTGGCCTGACCTCTGCCTTCAGCTCCGCTTCACAGGACAGCAGCAAATAAGAGGTGTCATCGCATGACAGCAGCATCGCCCCTCTTTAGGACTGACAGCTCACTGAATGTGCACGCACACACACACACACACACACACACACACACTGTGTCACACACTTACACACACACACTCTGTGTCACACACACAGACACACAGACACACTCACACACACAGACACACGTAGACACACAAACAAACACACTGACACACACAGACACACACAGACACACAGTCACACACACACACAGGGACACGCAGGAAGACCGTGTGCAGGCATGTGTGTGCAAACATCTTCGAGGCAACAGTTGGAATACAAACAGACATGGATGCATAAATATTGACAGGCGTCGGCAAAAACAGCGCCGATCAATAACTCGGTTTTGTCAACACGCAGCTTTTGTTTGGCGAACAGCGATTTGGATTAAATTTTGTCCACTTAGTGCTTAAGGCTTGCTTTTGGCTAGTTCCCAAAATGAAACTCCGACGCTGAAAGGATTGTGTCACGCCACAATCCCAACGTGTTCGTTTTTACTTGACGGCGAGGATTTGAAAAACCATTAATGTTTGGATAATTGCTGGTTCTGTCGTGGGCATTTCAGTCCAAACCAAACATCTCTTATTTTATTGTGTTTTGTGTCGGCAGGGCGGTTGTGTTTTGGTGTGACATTTTGTCGGTATTCAGTAAAACCATCACGTAGCAGCAGGAGAATGAAATCTCGGTTTGTGATCAGAGGCGAGAGAAAATCAAAGTTGTAATTCTGAGGGGAAGGAGATTCGAAGCTGTTTAAGCAGAAGACTAGATTTCATGGCCTTGAATGTAAAGCGCTGTATTTATATTAAAACAGCCTGTATGTTGACCACAGATAAATAAACAAAGCTTCTGCTCACACTTCTAGCAGCTTGTCTGAGAGTATTAAAAATAAGCGGTGTGTTAGCTGTGACCCAGCAGGGCCGCGGCTGTTAAATAATCGGCAGAGGCTGATAAGGAATAAAAGTGGGTAGAACAGCAGACTGCTGTATTTTTGTCCCACGGTGATGCTTTTAACCTGCAGAGCAACTTCCACTGAGCGACACAAGTCTCCATTTTTATCATGCCCCCCGCTTGAGGTGTAACGGACCGTAGTTGATGATGATCCGAGCGGACCGGACCCCCACAGGGTGACACGCATGTGAACCGCGGATCGTGGCCAAATTTAGCCTCGATAGTAGGAAATACACATTTTCTGCCGTTTCTGCATTTTAAAGCAGTAATTGCCTGAATCTGGGTGCAGAGTCTCCGTGAAAACACGCAGACAAAGACGATAGATGCATCGTTTCAGAGATGCTGGGACATCTACGGGGAGTTTATAGCTGCAGACAAACAAAGGGTTTCAAAGATGGTGAAAGGGTCTGAGCCAAGGTGCGGAATCCCCCGGTGCCGCCATCTCAGAACGAAGGTTATGCCCCGTCTTCAAAGAGATTACGAACGATCCAAGAACAACATCAAACACCCCGAATGCTGTTTTTAATGGTTGCCTCGCCTTTAAGAGTTCAATCTAATTATTAAACAAAAAAATTAAAAAAATAAAATAATAATTTCTCCCATTTCTTTTCTTTTCTCTTTTTTTTGGGACTTTTTCACTGAACTGTGATTTATAGGGATCTGTTACACGTCTGTCCCCCGCCACAGGCCGTCCGTCCATCTGTAACAGCTTGGATGGCGGTGTAAAGAATCCACATGTTCTCAGGAAATGGCAGAATTAAAAAAAAAGAGATGTTCCACATTCTTCAGATTGTCCAAAACTGTAAATAAACAGTAATAAGCAGAAGCAGCTGTCGGATGATGGAAAGTTTTGCAGTGCATATTTATGTCAAATCTTTTTATCACATGCTTTGTCTCCGGCCTACAACAATCATGCATTAATCGTAATGCGTCTGGTAGTTTTAGTGTAGTCGAGAGAAATGCCCATGTGTAAATGTTAATGTCGCTCCGGCATCGCCCTTCTGTTTTGTTGTCATCCCCGTTTGTGCAGCGGTGGTTTCCTTTTCCTCCTGCACGATAAGTTCCGCTCTAACTGTGTGGAGAGAAATGCGAGCTTTTGCCTTCACTCCTTCATCTGAGTTCAGCAGTTAATGAGGGGGACGTATCACGTATTTACTGATAACAAGGAGGATGTCATTGTTTCCTATTCCCACTCACCAACTGCACCTTGCAGTCTCATGTATAATAAATCAGAGCCTCTGTGTCAGCATCAGCCTCTGCATGCAGACAAGACAGTCGCGCGGCGTCGAGTCTGACCCGCTGCAAAATGCACAGGGAATCTGCCGCTTTGCACCCGGAGCTCGCTTCTCGCTTCCCTTCCACTGCTGCAATTTATTCAGGTCATTCTCGGGTCCCGTTTAAAAAAAGCATCTCTGCTTTGACCGTGTTAAGCACATCGTCTTTACGTAAGAAAAATCTTGCATCATCTCCTGCATCCTGTTCGTTTTACTCAAATCTGTGTAACCCCTGCCCGGAACACACAGCGCTGCACGTATCACTTCTTTAGTCTCAGCCCTCGCCGCCGAAAGAAGGCACTGCCCCGCTCCTCCGGATGACCTCATTTTCCTGCTGGGCCCAGCGTTTTCCGATGTGAGCTATTCCAAAATAGCTTGTCGACGGCAAACCGAGGCAAACTCATTTCCATCTTGCATAACAGGGACCAAACATCCCCCCCTTTTTTCATAAGCTCATTGGCGAGATTGCACATACTCTCACACGCCGAACATGAGCTTCCACCTCATCGAGTGAGGAAGATGCTTCCTGATTTCACCCCTTCGTTTTCATCCCTGGGCTCGCACAGGCTCAATCTGTCACACATCATCTCAGAGTTTACGTCTCAGTAAATACATGGACACTGTAGATGTATATCACAGAATGCAGACCAGTGAGCCATAACATTATAACCACACACCTTAGTTCTTTTTTTCGGCCATCCAAACAGCTCTGACCCGTTGTGGCATGGACTCCAGCAGACCTCTAAAGGTGTGCTGTGGTATCTGATCCCAAGAAGTTAGCAAAAGATTCTTTCAGTCCTGTGAATTGCTATATAGAGCCATTCTGGATCGGACTTTTTCATCCACTTTATCCCATGAATTGCAAATTGAACACGTTGTTGTGTTCCTCAGACCGTATTTGTACCGTTTTGAGTCGTTGCAGGGGGCGTTATCCTGCTGAAGGAAGTTACAGCATTTGGGGAATACCGATTTTCATGCAAAGGTTAACGTGGTCCGCAACAATGTTAATTAGGTGGTACCTGTCAAAGTAGCATCCACATGAGAACCTTCTGGTTTGACTCCCAGCAGAACATTTTCCAAAGCATCACACTCTGTCCCTTGGCTTGCCTTCCTCCTATAATGAATCCTAGTGCCAAACTCTTTCCCAGGTGAGATACGCACACATACCAGAACATCCACATTATGATATCCCTGAAAAGTTAAGACCGTCGCCACAGATCCTTCGTGTTAGCCCGATAACTCTAAAAGTATTTCATGAATCATTTTCATTCTATTTTATACCCCCTTGGACCTTAATGCGAGGAAGAACTGGATTGATTTTGGGCAAAGTTTAGATGCATATTTCTGCCACTAAGGTGATTTTTATCTTCACAAAATGTTGGGGCCCAAATTTCTCAAACTTTTGTCTGATTTCGGCCAAAATAGGTGCATATGAGTCGACTCGAGGAGTTCTATCTCGCATCTGTCGTATTTCACTTCAGTTCATATTTTATTCACCTTTTTTCACGAAAAGCACTTTATTCCAGCCACATCTCCCTAACCTTTGATTCGATATTAACTACCTGAGATTATTAATGATGAGTGCTTGTACAACGCAGGGAATAAGGGGCTTTCCAGGGATGCACCCTTTCTGTCAGGGACGACAGCGTATGCCCAGTCATAAAAGAAAGACCCTCTTCCTTTGCTCCATGCTTCAGTTTCTGATGCTGACATGCCCATCGTAGACACTTTCAGCAGCAGACAGGAGTCAGCGTGAGGAGTCAGCGTGAGGACTCTTAGCGGTCTGCAGCCCCACACACAGCCAGCTGTGAACTACTGTGTGTTCGCCGCGCCGAACCAGCATGAACTATTTCAGCAGTGTGCGCTGCAGTAGCTCTCCTGTCTGTGGCTGTGGACAACACGGGCTAGCTTTCAGTCTCCACACGCCTCAAAGAGCCAGTTCAACGGCTGTCCTTCCTCAGACCACTTATAGTAGGCGCTAACCGCTGCCGACCATGAACATCCAACAAGACCTACAGCTCTGCAGACACTCTGACCCCAATTTTCTGTTAGTAAAAATCGCTCAGGTCTTTCATTTTTCCCAATTGAACTGCTTCCAGCACATCAACTTCGAGGACAGATATGAATCTCGTTCGCTTCGACTGTCAGTAGTTGTAATGTTATGGCTGATCAGTGCATGTTAATCCAGAAGAGACAACAAAGGAATGGAACAAGACACAGAGAAGAAGAAGAAAAAAAAAAAAGGTTTCCAAAACGATTCGGGGCAACATATTTTCAGACTATGATCTATATTTCATGCCATAGCAGCATCAAAAATAATTAATCGTGTCCTTTAAGAAAGGCCCATTACATTACAACCCCTGCATAATATCAGAGGAAGACGGCATTACAGAGCAGCGTAAGCAGTGCACATGGACTTGGCCCGGATCTACTCCCCGTCATTGAATTGGCTATCGATGGAGATAATGAGGAGTAGGGGGTTGAGAGAGAAATCATTATTTTACCCATGGCTGCGGCGCTTCTTGACGGGGGTCTGTAGGGCGTCTTCCCAAAGCTAATGTAGAGATATGGAAACAGATGGAAGGCATGGTTATTTGATCTGCAGAGAGCTTTTGGTGGGCTTTGTAGTAGGCGTTCTCCACTGTTTAGAGGTAGGAGAGTGGGCTGTATACATCTGTGGTGGTGGGTTCTGAGGGAGGTTCCCGGCTGTGGGTGGCTATTGTTTGTGTGTGGATGCCCGCATGTAAGTGTTGGTGCGTTTGTCCATCTGTTCGCGTGTTTGAAGCCATCACATGTGCCTGCGTGCATCTTTGTGCACTCATCCAATAAGAATGAGATTATTTGTTTGGCACTCCCTACACATGGTCTTCTAATTAGGAGTGAGCGGCGATACAGGTTGAGAACATTCATATGCCGTGTGTAGGTCTTTCATAGTGTTGTGCTGAAGGCTTTGTGTGTGTCTCGGTGTGTATGATGTCACCTTGCTGTTCTTCCTGGAAATGAGGCAGAACCATGCTAGCTATATTTGAATTTAGCTTAGTCCTGGGTTGTTTATAGCCCATTTTAAATCAACTGAAAGTCTGAATATTCAGATTACTATGGGGAGGTGGGTGCTGTCATTGTGTGGGGGAGGGGTGGGGGTGGGGTCTTAAATATCAAATATGGAATATTTGATTTGGTTTCATCCAATCCAGGTTGGATTCAGTGACTTAAATGTCCTTAATTTCAGGATACATCATCAGTAGTATACCTCAGGATCAACGGTTGTTTCGGTGTTTCATTACAAGGTACCCAACCCACCAGGGTGATCAGGTAATCAGGTCCCCGAGTGTATCCCATAGCCAATTGGGTTCAATCTTTATCCTAATCAATCTATACTAGTATTAAACTGTGACCGAAATGGGTTTTTAAGTTGTTTAATAAACTCCTACTTAGCCTTTAATCGGTATCCAGCTAAAATTTTGGGACATTTTACTCTTAATTCACCTATTTCTAGGGATAAGCGATAAGACTGGTACACTGGTATTAACCAGTACGAGGTTTGGAGTGAATAGACATTGCTTTACGTTTTACGAAAACCAGAACCTTCAGGAAACTTTGTTACTACTTGGAAACTCTTGGAGTCGGCCAGGAAGTCCCGCCTCCAGTTCCCCCCGGAACTCATACATTCCTGCATCAAAATAACGAGGCTGGATGTTTTACTGCTCTTTGATGGGTGTGTGATAATGTTTGGGTTGAAGAAGTTCGCTAAAGATGTCGGCTGACCGCCTTAAGTCGCCTTAAAAACGTTATCAGCTGTTAAGTTTAGAGTAAAAGCTTGTGCTGAGACGATTTCAGCCCCCTATGCGTACAATTATTGCCGATCTTGGATGCTAAATAAACTTGCTGTCAACTCAGAACCTGTGAAAGTAATAATATAAATGCCTTTTTTTCAATTAGTAGTATCATCGTTTCCTGAAGACATTTTAGCCCATTAATTATTTGTCTCATCTCTACCATTAGAATAATAAATGATTCCAGAAATGTTTTTTATCAGTAATTTACTGGGGTTTTCTTTGATTAATCATTTCATTTTATGAAATAATTATATTTAATTCCACTTTGGAAAGTTCTGGTCATTAAGATCGAGTCGTGGCCCTCATTAAGTGACTGAGGGTCCTCTTGAAAACAGTTGTATTAAATTAAACTCTGTGATTGTTCTGTCTGATTCATTATTTTTATACACTACAAACATAACAAGACGTTCCTAATTGAATTGTGCTTTGATAAAACTGAATGCGGTTGAATAATTCTGCAAACAGGTTGTAGGAAGTGTTAGTGTGGCTAATTCGAACGTCACATGTTACAAACACCTTTGCATGGCACTGTATGCACGTCATATTCTCATTAGGGGCCGGGGCCCCCCACCCACCCCTTAAGCTCTGATCCTAGATTCACCCCTGCATCTAAAGTTGGCTTTTCCAAGCAGAACTTTCAGACTCTGAGCACCAGCTCCCCTGATCGAGACTATATCCTGGTTGGATGAGAGTTTATGCAGGCGTGGCACGTCATCTTGAGCAGAACAGGCAAGGCGAGCCAAGGGTGGTGATTCCAAGTCAGTCGGCGTAGCAAAGAAATAAAAACAGCAGAAATAAAGACAAAATTTAAATTTCTTTGGTCAACTTTTCCTTTCCTATACTGAATGTTTCGTGATGATTCGGTCTCAGTTAGTGCTTCATGATGTCATTGTGTCGCGGAATCTTATGAATCATTTTTCATCCTGGTTTTCCCTGAAAGCATTAAAACCTCTCTCTGCTGATTTTGTTTGTGAATGCTGTTCCTTCTCCTGCTCATAGTAGTTCACTCACCTGCAGGTCTCATCCGCCTCACTCCCACACACTCCTGCTGCAGATGTGTGTGTATGTAAGCAGACATCGGTGAAAGGGCCTCCACTGCGGCGGGTGTCCACCCAAAACGCATTTCCATAGAGAAAAATATGTAAAGATTAGAGCTGTCAACGTTCAGATGACAGCGCTAGATGAATCAAATCAGAAGGTTTGACCCCAATTTCCTCCTCTGAGTCCAGTGTGGGCAGCATTCTGAAAGAAGAAGGTGGTCTTCATTCATATCACAAGGTGTCCTGGAGCTTTTCTGTATCCTGCTTGCATGATTGGGTGGTTTTGGGTACTCCAGCTTCCTCCCACAGTCCAAAAACATACAATACGACTTAATTGGTGACTTTAAATTGCCTGTAGGTGTGATTGTGAGCTTCAATATTTTTTTCTTTCAACGTGTTAGCCCAGTGTTGAACACCCGTAAACGGGGTTTGGTTCCGGCCTCCCTGCTACCCTGCACAGGGTGAGCGCTTATAGAAAATTTAAAAAGAAAAAGAAAATGTTAAATGAAGATTTTCACCTTACTGAAAGACAAACTGGTTTTTAAAAGCTTCCAGATGGAAACAAAAAGAGAGATTTGTGATCACATGTTCCAGTGATGAGCACAAACTGATGCTAGCAGTGAGACAAACCTTGTCCCTCAAACCACCCTGAACAACAAACCGATGCAGTCATGCATGTGTTTGTTTTATATCCGGCAGTACCGTTGTCCTGCACATGCAGTCCATTTGTTGAAGTGTCCTTCGTCGAGGTCCTTCATCCTCCCGTTGGTGGATGACTGATTGCATGAAGGGTTACTGATGAATAGGTGGCGCCATGCATGGTAACCCCAACCACCACGGGATGACTGTGTGAATGCTGGCTACTGTTTTGAAGCGCTTTGAGTTCTCCAGCGGACTAGAAAGGTCCAGTCAATAAGTACAGTCAATTTAAGTATTGTAGTGCTTTGGCCTTGCAATTAATCTTGATTTATCAAATCCCACTTTCCCTTTCATGTCCTGCTCAACTGTTTGGTTGAACACAGTTTGAGTTACTTTTTCTAATCGGTGAATGTGTGCCACTCAACTAGAACCTCTTTGGAATATGACCCAGTGGCAACATGTGTATGCAAAAGAGTGAGGGGCCACGGATGGAGCCCTGGGGGACCCCAGAGTTCAAAGGGGTCACCGAGGAGGAGGCATTAACACCGGCCATTGAGAAAATCCTATTTGATAAGTAGGAGCTCTTTTGGACATACTAAAGAGAATTATTTTACTCGATGCAAACAAAAAACAGTCTAGTGAGGGTCAAGTAACCTGAAAATGTGTTTCACCAAGCTAATCCATTTAGAATTGACCATTTTTTCAAATTTCATTGTGAAATCATTTTATTAAATTTCGTTTTTGCTTTTAAAAAACGTTGATTTTATGGTCAATGTAGGGTTAATGCACCAAAGATCCACATGTTTTTGTCTGGGTGAGGGCATTGAAGGGTTATTATGATTAACATGATCTAATTCTGCGCACCATTGAGACCCCTATAGCGAACATATAGCAGACGTACAGAGGCGTATGGCTCGGCGCTGTGGAATGAAAAAAAACACAAGAGAGAGAGAGAGAATTATCCAGGCTGTGGTCTGTTCTATCGATCTTCAACTGTCTCCATAGCTCCCTGCACAATATTCACCTCTGCTGCAGCACTCCCATACTCTCACCCTCACATCCGGAGTGGCATTCAGGCACACATGGAAACACTGAACGACACACATGTATTAGAGGGACACACAAGGCAACAGAAACATACAACCTCTCACTTTACCCGCTGTCTTTGTCAAAGACACATTCACACACACTCACACACACACACACACACAGAGCCACCCAGTGGTTACATTATCGCATGTGTTCCCCTGTCAGGCGAGGGGTTGGAGGACGTGCCTCGCTTGTGTGTGCGTGCGTGACTGGCGGGCCACACCTGTCAAGTGTACTACAGAGGCTGGGCGCTGATGCTATCTGACAGGCTGGCT
Organism: Lophius piscatorius; assembly: GCA_009660295.1. Taxonomy (NCBI): domain Eukaryota; kingdom Metazoa; phylum Chordata; class Actinopteri; order Lophiiformes; family Lophiidae; genus Lophius; species Lophius piscatorius. Next base: position 40,768 of record VRLP01004461.1, read on the forward strand.
GCCATGGCAGGATGTGTGTGTTCGTGCGCTCCATGACCGTTTGGATGAGTCATTGTTATGCCCCTGCTGCTATTTTACCCAGAGGACCCTCTAGTGTCTGACTGGTGGCTTCAGTATGTTTGTGTGCGTCTGTATCTTTGTGGATTTCGTCTGGCTGTGTGTTCAGACCCTATTAACAGCTGGACTCTTACTCACACAGTAAACAAACACATGGAACCATCAAACATTTTTGTGATCTAGACTGCGGTAGTGTTCTGCAACACACATCCAAATGCGCCCAAACCCTGATTTCATCCGCTGCGAGCTCCGGTGTTTCAGCTATAATGGAAGCTTTGAATGATTTACTGTTGCAACGCCTTTGCAGGTTCCGATGCAGGGTGTACCTCTTTCTATAAATGGCTACTTTCTGGATGTGACCCTCTGACACCGTTCTTCAATCATGGCCTCCACAGCCGTACCTCCCGTGTCTCTCAGCAGCACATGCTTTGGCTGGAACATTCAGCCCAGCTCCCAGCGTTACCTTGCATGTATAATTACCGGATATGCTGCCCGCCGCTGATAACTCTCCCAAACAATGTTTGAAGGGAGAAGGCGGCGATGAATTCCCAATGAAGTGTGAAAAAGGCTGATTAAAATTGCCATGGTCAGAAGCCAGCGCTCCAGTGTGTCCTGCTCTCACGGACCAGGGGAGATGGGAAGACAGGCTCTGCAGCCCATATAGCTAGCCTTCCTTTTTTTTCTTTTTTTTAACAATGCTTGGCATTGGTTTTTTGTTCCTATTGTGGTTCACAGTGGAAATTATATTGGCATATATTTGTTTGTGTTTTTAGGTGACCTTTTCCTGACGATAACTAAAAAAAGAAAAATGGTGGCACCGCATTAATACTCATTATCTGAGATGTTTGCACGTTCAGTGTACCTGATGATTAGAAAATAATTATTTATTTTTTTATGATAATCATGAACGTGAATAAATTGGGTAGAATAAATCAGGCTGAAGTTTAAAAATACCTAATCCCCTGCGTCGAACAAGCATCCAATAGTGACCCAATAATGAAGATAAATTAAATAAAGAACTGGACGGTCGGAAGTTATGGACAAGAAACCCAATTTGGGCTAAAACGGACCAACCGTAGGGAAGTTATGTCTGACCCCCGGTTATTAAAATATCAACTATTATACTGAAACATGATATTTAAAAGATAGATTTCCCGATTCATATGCAACAAATTTGGGCTAAATCGGACCAACAGTTGAGAAATGATGACCTGAAATCTTTTGGAGAAAGCAACCAAACTTTCCCCAAATCTATCCAGTTCTTCCTCGTACTAAGGTCTATGGGGTATAAAATTTATAAACAATTCCTGATTTTTTTTTGTTGATAGATTGCATTAACACAAACGATGTGCAGGGGGTACGGCGATGACGATTCCGTAATATCCCCCCACTCTTTGGGGACTATATATCAAAATTAAAAACAATGATAATAATGCATTTTGTTTATTGAACCCTTTCCTAAAGAGTCAAAGACACTTACAGGTACAGAAGAAAGGAAACCACATGTTAAAACAAGATAAAAATCAAAAAAAAAATCATAGCAACAAATCACACTTCAATTAAATATTTAATTTAGATCTGAAAATAGGCAGGCATGTATCAATTCACAGAACTGAACGAAGCAGCTAATGAATTCTTCAAATGAGGAGCTTTGCCAGCCATGACCCTAGTGCGGGCAAGCTGGTCTAATGTGATTCTTTTTTTCATGATCTGGTAAGTTTTCCACATCTTTTCCTGTCTCCTATAAAGGCTGGAGCCACTCCCAGCTGGCACTGGGCCAGATTTGGGGGACACGTCACAGATTCATCACAGGATGAACCTATAAAGACAAACAACCACTCACGCTCACGGGAAAACGTCTGTATGCTGCTAAAAACCGCATCAGCTGTATACCGGAGACCAAGCACCCGCTAGAAGGGAGGGAGGGAGAGATGGCGTCTCAGGCGAGGTGTGTGGGCGTCAAGCTCAGGGCACCTAATTACAGCTTCAGCTCCTACAGCCTGCCTGCTGCTCCCTCAGCCCCAGTGTTTGGGTGCATCTTCCCTGGCAGAGTCAGACGATACGCTCCCCTCGTCTCCTAACGTCGGTCTCAGGAGGTCTCCACCTCAGCACAAAGCTCGGCTGCGTCTGATTAGTCCATTTAAATGAGATCCCCAGCTAGCCGGCTGTATTCTCAATCTCTTTGTTGACAGTTATGAGATGGGCTTCCAGACAGCCACCCAACATGTTTAGCTCCTTAACGTGATCAGAGGGTCTTTACCACTGGTAGCACACATCTGTAGGGACCTCATTTGAGCTAGTCTGCTTAAGAAACTCATTAGCCGGCTAGCTAGTACCTCTGGGCGCCAAGCCCCGACTACTATACTGCTTTTTTATTGTCTCCTCCATTATTTTCGCTGGTGTACAGTTCAATAATTGGTGGTTATTAGTGAGCTTTTCTGCGGGGAGGAGCCGCGTGGCCAGTTAACCCTCTCCTGCCTTCAAGGACGGCGGTTGTTTTTCATCTCGTACCAGAGGATTGGAGGCAGGAGGATGACAGAGATGGATGTCTGCGGTGGGGATTCATTTTTTTCCCGCAACAGCCGATGCCAGGCACAGCGGTTTCAGCCGGGCACACTTTAAAACACACCACAGCTGCCTTCCGTGCGTCTGGGCGCTGGAAAGAAGGAGGAGGGAGGAGGGAGGAGGACCCGGAAGAGAAGAAGGATGAAGACGGGGGTTGAGAGAGAGAGAGAGAGAGAGAGAGAGCGCAGGGAGGAACAGAGGGAACATGAGGGAAGGAGAAGGAGGAGAGGGATGAATAAACAAAGGGTGACACAGATAAGATCTATCGTCACAGCACAAACACGGGCCGCTCGCGCCATTATAAATGAAGAGATTCCCACACACCCCCTCCCCCATCTCACCTCATCCCCAGTTTAGCATCCCCTTCCAAAAGCGGGGAACCACTAACTGGGCCAATCCACAACAGGGATTAGCGATCTAGCTGCAGAGGCATTTAAATGCACTCAGAGCAAAGTCTGCGCTTTATGTGGGAGTGACTGTGAACACAAACACGTAGCGAGGTGTCGGCGCTCTGTTGTGTTCACCGCTTTCACCAGATGTCACGGGGAATTTTCCGACTTGTCTCAAACCGAAATGCAAATTTTTTAGCATTGCATCAAAACCTTTATTTCAGGGCTTAATACACTTGGTAACAACGGGGACAGCGAAAACTGAGAGAAAAACAAAGTGAAAACGTGGAAAAACAAAATCCCCAAGGACGGAGGGAAATTTAAATTGGCGACCAAAAGACAACTTGTGCGCACAAGATAATTGACTTAATCTATAGGCGTCCCCTTGATATACAAAGCCACCAAAGTACATATAATGGACTGAAAAGGGCTTACAAAGTTTTATCTTTAATGTGAGATGCAAAATAGAAGACGACAGAGTGTTTTTGATCTTATATATATTGTTTTTGGTTGTACACAGCTGTACAACCTCTGGCATCAGGTGAGTGCCACCTATTGAGCCGCGTGTCATACAAACAGAATATTTAATCTAAATATTTGTTTAACATGTACCATTTGAAAACAACAAACAAACCTTGCACCACAGCAGGCTTGCCTCGCTCTAGGTCCCTCTCCCCGGCTTTCTCTCCCCGGCTCTTTTGTTCTAGCTCTATTAGAGCTGTCCTTGACTGTGGAGTTCAGCCTTTGGTTGAGAGTCAGTCAAACTCTCCCTCGCTTCCCCCACTGAGACGAGAATAGGAGAGGACACGAGGGGGCGAGAGACAGAAAGGACTGTGAGGAAGAAAAAAAAGTCGAGGAGGAGCGCAGAGTAGGGCGCCCCTTTTTCTTCTTTTTTTTCAATTCGCCAAACCTCTCCCTAAAGCCACGGCGAGTTGTGAATGAGACAGGAAGAGTATTAGCAAGAAGTTGGCCCGATGACTAAGGGTGTGAAGACGGGTGGGTGGGTGGGGGGGGGAGCTCCAGGCGTCGTGTTTGGAAATATAGTGAATGAATTGTGAGCCAGGAATGGAAGCCTGAGAGATGTAGAGCTTTTGGTCCTGGAAACAAGCCTCTCGTGGCGGAATGGCGACGTATGTATGGAGAGATACCGCAGGAGATTCTGGTTACGAGTCAAATATTCCACTTACGCCGTTTCGATAGCACAAGATTGGTGGCTAGGTCAAGTAGCATCAACGTAAGGAGTCTAAGAGGACATACCTCGAGGCAGGCGACAGGTAAACAGGCAGACAGACGAGAAAGCAAACCCATCGATGACGAATAGACAGGCAGATAGACAGGCAGATAGACAGGCAGATTGGCAGAGCAGCATGATAGCTTGGCTGCCTTCCTCCAGAGAGTTATTGGCTAGAAAGTGTGGCTGGCAGACAGACAGGCAGATGGACAGATGGACCCACACACACAGACACAAAAGCAGACAGACCGGAGGACTTGGAGAATAATAGATGGAGAGACCGGCTGGAAGACAGACAGGCATGCAGAGCAGCAGAGAGGAGAGGTTGCCAGACAGACATGCACCATTGGTAGCTGTACAGAAGGCTGGCGTAGGAATGAGACACAGGGACAGCAATTGCTTCTGGCAGGGAGGGAGAGCGAGATAGAGGGAGGCATCAGTAGTGGGGGGGAGAGAGAGCGGGATGAGGTCAGTGCACGGCTGGCTGGCTGACTGTTGATCTGTGGCACTGTGCTGGCAGAGGAGGCTCCTCAGGGAGAGAGCAGCTTCACGCAGCCTCCGTCTACATCCCCGCAGCCCTCCACCCGTATCTGCATCCCTGCATCCTCCAGCTGAGACGCAGAGACAAGCCCACCGTGAGGCAAAGGAAACGCATGAGGAGGCAAAGTGACAAACGACTTTCAGAAATATTTTGGGAGAATAAAGACAGGAGAGACAGAATCCTGGTCAGAGGGAGGCGCATGGTCTCCTCTGCTGTCAAACACTTCAAGGGAAGCCGTCCTCTTCCAGTCCCCTAATTAAAGGAGGTATTTACCCAGTAAATATACGATAATAATGATGTATCATTGAGTAATTACCAAAGGCAAATACAGAGAAACTACAGGTGAAATACTGGGTATTTGCCTGGTAAATATACGTTCAATTATTAATCAGGTGACTTTTATAGGAAGGGTGACCCTTAAAGACATTCTGACACTCTCTCACCCCAGACTCTCTGAACAAGAGACGCTTCATTTTTGTTATGATATGTAAATTATAGGAGTTTTACATTTCAGATGTTTCAGATGTTGGCTTTCAAAAAACCTCTATGAAAGTATAGGGATGAGTTTTTATATATATATATATATAACCTCACACTTTGTTTGATTCATTCAATCAGGGGGGATCGTTTGTACAACGCTGGGGGTTGGGGACTTCTCTGGGATGTACCCTTTTCTGTTTAGGACGACAGCGTGGGCCTAGTTTAGTTTTTGCGCTCATCGATAGCAACCTGGAGTGACAGAACCAGCACCACTAGTTTTTCAGGTGGATTAACATCATATACACATAAATAATATCAGTCAGAGTTACAGAAACATGTGTCAAACATGTATGACTGGAAAAAGCACAGATGTTAAGTTATGTTTCATGTTTCCAATCATCAATCCCAATAAAATGTTTTTTTAAAACGCCTGCATGCCAGTGGAGTAGTTTGCCAAGACGCCCGCGGGGGTCCTGTCAGGACACACACGAAATATAAGAGTCTTCTGGCCGTTTTGACTTACCCTGTGTTTGGACAGTTGAAATATCGGATCGGCGCGTCGTTATGTGATTCGAGACGCCGTGGATGTTTTCGACGGCTGGAGTTACACAAGGTTAATGCTGCAGCCGCGTGGGGGAGTGTGAATCGGTGTATGAGCGTGTGCGTTTGCATGTGTGTGCATTTTGCTGCAGGGCGCAAAGCTGCTCCAAATGTCCATCTGCCGAGTTCACCATCCACCTGAGCCCACTCGCACATGGAGACGAGCACCCCCCACGCCCACGAGCGCAGACAGTCGCACCCATGCTGTCTTACGCACACTCACCCAGACACGCACAGAAGCAGGAAAACATTTGGCGCGGAGCAGCAAAGCTATACTGACTATTCTCTCTTGATTTACCTCAAGGTAGACCGAGCGTCATTCTCCAGAACCATCTGCACAAAAACATCCCACCTTTTCTCGTCATGTCACCTTGATGCAGCTGCATTATGCGGTGCGATCGCAACACAACAACTTTCCTTGAAAAAAATCCAGAAATGCATACATACATATTTCACAACAGGTGTTAAGAGGAGCCGGGGGCGGGGAGTTGGGGAGGGGAGAAAAAAACAGGCAAACGCTGACAAACTGTGTGTGATGGAGCAGGGATCGCATGTATATTTATATACATTAAGACTTTTTTATTTCAAAGCTTGGATTTCATTGTGGGCATGTGAGCCAAGCAGGAAACTCCTGAAACGAGCTTGACTCGCTGTGGAAAACCTCGGAATCAACTTTAAAATCACCCACATCCTGAGTAGCTACAGTAGCGGCGCGTGATTACATCCCCGAAATATCGTCGCCACGACCTCATCTGCCGCAGCCCCTTTAACTTTTAACATGATAACTCAAAATCATTGTCATGGACAATTACTAAATTTTATACCCATATAGACCACAGTGTAAGGAAGAACTGGATCAATTTTGGAAAAGCTTGGTTGTTTATCTCAGCCATTAGGGGGAGCTTTAGCTCCAAAAAGTTTTAGCAATACATTGTCGACTGTTACGTTTTAGTCCATATTTGGTGCATATGAATCGAGTCAAGGAGATCTATCAAGTATATATCATTTTTCTCCAATAGTTTATATTTTACTCTCAATGGGAGCTTTTTATTTTTACAAAAACACTGTTTTTCAACACATAATTTCCTAACCCTGTTTCCTGTTACGATTTAGTCCAAATTTGTTGCATATGAATCCACTGAGAGGATTTATCCTGTAAGTGTCATACTTTATCGTAATAGTTCATACTTTACTCACTAGGGGGAGTTTTTCTTTATTACATTTTTACAAAAAACTATTTTTCATGCATATCTTCACATTTAATTTGAGGATTGCTATCAGGGGGATTTCTTGTGCAACGCAGGGGATGGGGCGCTTTTCAGCGATACATTTTTTACGGTTAGGGAGTGATGATAAAACGTACTGATACCACCTTCATGGAGACCACTGGGGGGCCGAGAGTGAAGGCATTAGCATCGCTGACGGCCAGAGGTAGCAATCAGAAGGTGTTGCTTATTAAATATTGTGAGGGCGTTCTCGATGGCGAATGAAAATAGTGGGGCGTGTCATGTGTGCGTACAGCAGCGCAACTTTTGTCTACCTGAACTAGCTCCAGGCTGCGCTCCATTTGTTGTGATGGCATCATGTCCCAGCGTGTCATGTGACCAGACATGAAATCAATCAGGGGAGACGATGAAGTAAAGATAATTGTTTATCGCAGCAGATTATGCGTCATGATTAATCCATCAGGAATCTGCGACACGGCCGTGCACAGTAGCAAGATAAATGCCCATACTGGTGGCGATGACTGATGATGCTGCAGAGACTGTAGAAAATGTAATGTACAGGATGAAGTCGGTATAATCTGTGAAGAGTAGGTGGTGAGAAGGACGTGGAGCCAGATAATGGACAAAGACATCAGGAAATAATGGACAAAGACAACAGGAAATAATGGACAAAGACAACAGGAAATACTGGACAAAGACAACAGGAAATACTGGACAAAGACAACAGGAAATAAT
>VRLP01004462.1:0-48580 GCA_009660295.1 Lophius piscatorius
ATAACATCATGTTTTATAGATAATATATTGATAACATCATGTCTATAGATAGATAATAGATAAATAACATCATGTCTATAGATAGATAATAGATCAATAACATCATGTCTATAGATAATAAATAGATCAATAACATCATGTCTATAGATAAATAATAGATCAATAACATCATGTCTATAGATAGATAATAGATCAATAACATCATGTCTATAGATAGATAACAGATAAATAACATGTATATAGATGGATGATAATAGATGGGTAACATCATGTTTTATAGATAATATATTGATAACATCATGTCTGTAGATAGAAATAATGTACGTTTTAATGTCCAACACAAGGTTTTTTTGTCGTATTAGTTGGTTATTCAACAAGTAGAACATGTTTTTCCGTGTACTTACAGTAGCCTCGGAGAAAACTCATTATATTAGTCTTTTCACCCCGGATCCAGAATTCTCCATTCATTGGTGGAGAAAGAGGAGCGACTCGGCCTCGTCTGTATGACAGGCTGCAGGTTGAAAGGGAGGCCTACTTTCAAAAGCTCACCTTGCCATTCATTCATCGGTAAACATCTCCTCTGTCGAAAATGAGCCGAGCTGCGGTACATCACCTTCCGCTCCCATAATAGTCCTCTATTCAAAGCATGAAAGGCCATTTGAATGAAGCGCACGCCGTCCATCACGCTTGCATCGGTCCATGCGTTACACGTGTGCATGTTTCCAGCGCATGTTTCATATAAAAGTAGTTTGAGTCGGTTCCAGCTTTTTCTACCGGATGAAACCTAATGTTTTATTTCCCAGTGAATTAAAAACCGTGATTTAGAAAATCTCAATATGAGTGTTCTGAAAAACTTTATCGTTCCAATCAATATAGGATTAAGAAAATTTGGCGAAAAATCAATCTGGAGTCAATCTGTGAGTCCAGAGCGACTGACGACGTCTCAGTGATCCTTCAACTGATTACTGTCTATTTTGTTCAGTCAGTAATTTTCCCTCAAATATGAGCAGCTAACAAAAGTGATATTTTCTGTGACGCCATTTTTTTTCTGATGTGTTTTTTCCTTCCTGACACAACCCGTCCCATTTATCCGGGCTTGGGACCGCCACTAGATTTTTATTACACTATAATGTGATTAAAATTCCAATTTATCCAAGCCGACTGAATACGAGACATCCCATCAGCACCAGCTGTAACTTTTGAGTAGAGGTGAGGGATGTGTGATTGGATGAAATCCAACAATCGGCCTCACTTGCACTCGGGCGCCGTACAAGCACACCTAGCATTAGCTACCACGGCAAAAGAAGCTGCGGCGGAACAACCCCGACAGTGGGTCAACGAACTTTATTACACACTTCAAATTGAATCACCTTAGGAAGATAGCAAGTTTCAAAGCTAACGTTAACGGTGCGGCTAAAGCTAGCGGGATCGAGGCCAACAAAGTTTTATTTTCACTTTGAAAATGTCATACAGTTGGTTTAAGGAGGGATGTTGAATTAATTTAAACAGGTCAGAATACATACACAAGTCCGGTCGGCCTTGTGTATGTATTCTGACCTGTTTAAAGGAATTTAACCTCCTGTGACTGACTCTACTGCATCATGGGAGGAGTTTGTATTATTGGGATTAGAATCAACGGAGGGATAAAATGGAACAACAGAAAAACAATTCAATCATAATCACAATTATCCGCCTCATAATTACTGAACCTGCATTAAAGGGTTAACTCACGGTGGAATGTTTCAATAATTAGCATCAACAGTGTTTCTGAAACATTCTATTCTATTCAGTATTTGAGTTTCAAACAGACACACAAAATCACAAACACACACAATCACACACACACACACACACACACACTAACCTGGAGGCTCCTGAACCGTCTGTCACATATTGATGAGTCGACTTCTGGTACTTGCATTTTAAATATCTGTCAAACACAGGATTCATTGATGTACTCCAGTCTGCCCACACACAGTTAGCAGAAGCTGATGCATGTTGACACACTCACACACACACACACACACACAGTAAGCGAGTAACCAAACATGTTTGTGAGCCAGTTCTCCAGCAGCATTAGTGAATAACTCACCGTGAGGAGTTTTAAAAACACCTTTTTTCAGCACCAACAGGTAATAGGATCATTTTTCACGGGGGGCCGGTGTCCCCGGCCGGCTCAGCCGCCATCAATCTCCCTAATGGAGAAGTAAGTGATCGGAAATACAGGCTTTAATCATGTCTCCTCGGCTTCCTCGGCCGGGGCCGAAGGCTTCAGCTCTACGCGCTCAGATTTGTCTGCTCTTCTATCGGACGACTTTACGGACACCGACGTCTGGGGAGGGGCATTAAACACACCCCCAAAGTCGCAGGTTCTGTCCCCAGCAGCTTTATTCTGTTCAGATGTCTGACAGGTGAAAAGAAACGACACACAGAGTGCAGCTTTCACGTGTAGAGCTACGTTATCTACCTGAAACGTTCGCTGGCCCATACCTGATGGCTGCTGCAGGTGTGGAGCCTTTTTTTTGTTTTTGTTTTTTAACCCTGATGAGTTCAAAGCATTTCTCTGCTGCTGCTTCGATATAAAGTCAGTGTTCCCACAGGCGTCGTTCTACGTTCCCTCACGTCACTTCTGTTGTTCCTTATTAAGGATTATATCAGTAAATGTAGATTCAACCCAAATATGTCAGATTAAATCCCCCCGTAGTTTGTGGCGAGGCCGTCGTCTTCAGTCAGCGCCCTTTACTGGATGAAACAAACTATTGAAAGTGATGAAGAGGAGGCAGAAGCAGCCTTTAAATCTCTCAGTAGCCTTTTGTTGCCTTTTTGGGGCCTAGTTGTCATGACGCTGCATCACGATGAGCTCCCGCTGCTGAAACTCTCTCCCAGTATTCAGATGCATCTGATTCCCGCTCCAACTGTATTTCTGGAATGTCTCACGTTATTGTCCCCCTCAGATAGAGCAGGAATTCTATCAAAGCATGGCGCCAACTCTACTCTGCAGATGTGGAATGCCAAGATTATCCGCCTCTGCTCTTTGTGGAAACCATATGAGAATACGGAGGGGGAGGAAGTGGGCGGCACCTTAAAATGTTTCCTAATTCTGACGTGACGCTAGAAGGATTGTGTTTCTACATTCAGCATGGGTTTTAGCCCTTTCTTTTTTTTTTGCAAAGAAAAGAGACACAGTTCAAATAGTAAACATGGCGTCTTCACAAAAAGCCTCGCCGCTGCATCACACATATCCGAGGAAAACGGCGCGCTGCACAGCGATCAGAGGATTGGAATCTGTTTAAACACACGCTTTTCTGGTTTTGAAGCGAGTCAGAGTGAGACATCCGATCGCATACGAGATCTCTGAGAGACGAAGATGAGGGATTAATCAAAAAAAAAAAAAAAATGGAAGTGAGCTCCTCTTCGGGGCGTCCCTTAACTTCCTTTGATGTCTTTGTCTGGTCGGAGACTGATGGTGGACCGACGCGCATTTTAGTCTGCTACTTAATTCAACAGGTTTGCGTTTGTATGCATATCACAGAGTGAGAGACCAACACAGACGAGAGTGTGTGTGTGTGTGTGTGTGTGTGGACAAACCTCTAAGGACATAGCGCATCCCTGCAGGTCTAAATTCTCCATTAACCCTGGAGAGATGGGCGGGTCAGCCGTTATTTTTAATCAAAATTTGATTTTCCAAAATGTCCCGACGTTTGATAAACAAGTTCTTCTGTATCCCTGAAAAGCCTCTAATCGCAAAGGTAATTTCCCTGATTGAACTCCTCAAATTGAATGTGACGTTACGTCGCTTTCATGAAAAAGTTCTGACTTGTGAGAAAAAAAAGAGCGACTAGAGTGAGACGTGATGAAAGTGTGTTCTCACCTTTCATTAATATTTCTCACTCATGATTTCTTCTGGCTCTGAGACATTTCTTCACTCCTCGAATGTTTCCCACCTCTCAGGAGTCAATGTGGATCCTAGCTGAGATACACATCACACAAACACACACGGATGAAGACCACCATATGAGCGTTGAGGGTTTTTATCATAGACATATTTTTTCTGATGGATTTATATTGTAAATTTGCAGCGGTGGAAAATATACACTTACGCACAGAGATGCACACGCACACAACATTCTTTGGGGGGCACTAAATGGTTTCTCTGGAGAATTTCTACATTTAAGCGCACATGTTCTCTTTTCTGTGTAAATGTCACACCAACAACCGGACCACCACTTTCCCCGCGCCTCCTCCAAAGTCGGCTCTGCATTTCAGTACAAACATTTTCTTCTGAGAAAGACGGTTTCCTAGACAGAACTCAAAAACCATTTGATAGATCGTTTCCAAACTTTATACCCACGCAAATCTTAGTATGTGGAAGAACTGGAATAATTCTGGGAAAGGTCGGTTGTATATTTCTGACACTAGGGGGAGCTTTAGCTCCAAACATTTTTGGGCCATAATTTCTCAACTGTTAGTCCCAAATAGTCCAAACTTGATGCAAATGAATCGACTCAAGGAGATTTATCTAGCATATATCGTGTTTTACCTTAAAATGTTCATATTAGACGAATGAATCGGATAAAGATTATCAGCATTTCTTATGAATGTTGCTAAAAACCAACCTCTCTCTTTACCGGTCCTGTTGTGAACCTAGTTTTTTACTTTTGCTCAAAAATTTCACAAAATCAAATCCAGGATAGCGAATGAAAGTGTTTCTGTTCCTGGAGAATGACGGTAAAAAGATTCTAGTTCATTTTGATCCAGAATTTAAAAGCATCCGTTCATTTTCAATTCAGCTATGTAAAAATATGTTAAGTAATGTTAAGTAATAATTGTTCTGTTTCTGACGTTTGTCGACCACAGATTTCTCCTAAACGTATAATTATTGGGCTGAATCAGCATCTCGCTGCCGTCGTCTTCACGCATGACGGTACTACCGGTTTTCTTTACGTGAAAGATGTGAAAAAAAACTCTTCTGGTACCGTTGTCCTTTCACCAAAGCTAAACTACGTACAGAACTTCTCTATCTCCGCTTTATCGTTTTCATTGACCTCCAGACTTCCTTATCAGCCACCCTAAATCCATCCTATCCACAACTCTTCTTCTCATGAAGATGATAACTTTCTTCTGATATAGTCCATCAAATCCAGCTTCCTGGTTCCCTCTCCGTCTCCGCCGTCTCCATCGCCGTTCCATCTACATATTATAATTGAGGTCGAAAGCGTTCTCTGTCTGTATAATCTGTATGTTTTTCTGCTCCGCCGTGGTCACCCTCCTCGCACGGCCATTATGCGCCGCACTCGCTCTCTCTGTATGCAAAGTAGAGCGACGGCTGGGCTTCAGACGCCCCGCGGGCCAATTGAGGCCAAGTTTGGATGGTGCGGCCAGGTTTCGACGAGGATTCTCGAAGACGGATCAATAACTACAAGCACGCCTGAGATGTCTGTGTGAGATGTTTGGTAATTATCTTCGGCGCCCCGGCTTCTATCAGTCTGGCACCATGATGCTGCCGCCACAGTCCTATGAATAAATCCAGCCTGATGAATGCCAATGTAGCTTTAAGGTTCTGTTCGGACTTAGAGGCGTTCGTCTGCTGCTAGGTGGGTGTTTTGAGAATTCAAGGGGAGGAAGTTTAAGTCTCACTTGATCATTTTGAAGTCTTTACGAGCTTGCTGACTTTCCTCCGTCTCCGTCTTAAGTCCACTGTGGAGATGAATGTCCGTCAGACTTTTGGTTAAACTAACCCCAGGTCTCCTGCGTCATACAAACAATGGCCCTGATTGAACTCCTCAAGTTGAACGTGAGAGCGTTAAGAGCGTTAAGCCCCCCCTTACTGAGTAAAATATCAACGGTTAAACTAAAATATGACAGATCCATTCACATTTGTCACATTTCGACTAAACCGGTCCCTGCAGTTTGAATCTTTCATTTTGAAAATGATTAAATGATGAAAAGACCCGCCTTCTCGTACAGACAGGAAATTGTGTGAATTACTCTGTTTAGGCCTGGCTGTCAAATAAATCGTCAATCTCCCAATGCTCAAAAACTATTGCTGACGCTGTAGATACAAGCAGAACTTTGACCCACTTTACGTTAAACTAGTGGAACAGGCTCCTGATCCAGAACTACGGAGTTATTACACATTATTAGATCAATATAAGTGATCGGCACATTTCCAACAACGTTCACATTCTGTGAAGGTATAAGATTTCACAATTCACATTCTGTGAACTCCCCTATTCAGCCTCCTTGGGGAAGAATTTTTATTATTAAGGTAACAGAGACATGTGACTTTTACCAACTGGAGCAGGTTTTGCTTTAATGCCTAACACTCCAGCATCAACACGCTGTCGGTGTCAGTGGCGAGGAAAGAGCAGACCACCGCCTTCTTCGTCAGGTTTCACTAATGAGAGGAAAAAAAGGGAAGGAGGGAGACGACATATAACGATGCAAACGGCGTTGATTGGGCGCCGTGCGCCCGGCGGCCGTCGTAGGAGGCACCAGCCAGGACCTCGCCTGAAGTCACCTGCAAATAAACATGGCTCTGAATGGATTTCTATCATAAATATATATATATATATAATCATATTTACTTTTATATAGATCATATTTTTCTCACTACAGGACATTTCATTTGCAGAGATCAGTCAGGGGGATTGGAACTTTGCGGGGATAAACTTTGTAGGTGAAAACAGTTTAGGTTTAATTTATCAATAGTCTTTTATAGGTCTGGAGTAGGCTAAAATCTTTAATCTTTAAAAAAGGAAGTCTTTTTTAAAGAAAAGTGTTTATTATGGCACAACGAGTCTTTAGATTTAAGATATTATAGAATTAATAGGGGTCCAACTACCTTAAACCACATGTAGGCTGAAGTCACTACTTTTACTTTTACAATAAAAGCATAAATACAACAAAAACACAAAATAACATCAAATTTATTAATTACTCATAATGAAATGATAATAATGTGTAATTACAGCATTAAACGCATCAAAACGTCCTTCATGTCCCATGGCTTTGCATCTCTCTCTCTCTCTCTCTCTCTCTCTCTCTCTCTCTCTCATACAAACTCCTCATGTGATGAAGAGCCATTACCCTCTCCAGACCTTATTATCATGCCATGAGTCATCTTTACCTGCTCTATAAAAATGGACCACTTCAGGCCCTCTTCAATCTCTATCTCCTTTCTCTGATGCACACCCACCTCCTCGCCACAGCCCTCTTAGTGAAAAGGTTTCATGGGAAGGAGTGGTGAGTGACAGTCTCAGCATGGAGAGAGAGAGAGAGAGAGAGAATGTGGTGTTTGGGAAAGTCTGAATTGCGTAAAAGCAATTTTCTGAGTGACTTATCAGGAGAAGTGGATCAGTCAATGTTATCCGGTATGAAATAAAGCTCGACTTACTCGTGCACTTCACGACGAATCCGGTTTAATAAGGAGGAAAAAAAGTGAATGAAGGAAAGAAGATTGTTCCAAACAACAGATGATATGGGATAAATAGTATTCGGCTCTCTGACTCTTCAGGAAGTTTGTGATCGAAGGTTAATCTATTGGCCGCAAGAGAAATCCCTGAAGTGACGAAGGCAGCAACTAAATCTGAACACAATTGGTCGGCTGGACACGTTTGGAGACGCATGATGGACACGGGTGTCAACGACGATGTGTCTCGTTGTCAGCTTGTGATCCAGTCGCCCGTAACGCAATTTAAACCCGAGTCTAACCTGGGTCAGTGTGACCAACACGCGTTCGCCCCCACCTGATGGTGCCCCTCCTCCCTCAACAAGCTGGGTGGCCTACACACCTGCGTACAGGAAGTGGCGGACCTGAGTTTATGCCATATATGTTGTTTTTCAATTTTTACCAAAAACATCAAAGTATACAACCAGTAATCAACGTTCAACTTTAAGTGGCGCAGAATTAGCCTAAATTAGCATTGCGCACCTGTGGAGAATTGTCTTCTGCTATTCACAAGTTCTTGTCGGGAATGTTGTACCTACACTACCCACAATGCAATTCAAGCCCAGAGATCGATTTCCCTCCATTGCGGCGCAACAAGCGGCACCGAAACCACCGATACTGCTTAAATCATTGAATCCTCGGAAAAAAAACCAAATGAGGCGGCGGGGGTGTTGATGTTGAGGAGAGGAAGAATCTATTAAGCCAAATTGTAAACCTAAATCACAATATTGAACAACATCACATGATTTTTTTTTAGAAGTCTTTCTGAATCCCCCCAAGAAGTGGTTCAAGACAAGAGATAAAAGCTGTGGAGTAACGCTTTGCTGTGAGGCCAAACACCTCTCAGCGGCGCCGCCGCCAGCCTCTCGACGCCACTCCTCTTCTCTAATGACGTCCTTCTCTGAAAGGTCACCGCCGTAACCAGCTGCTACCAGTCGCGCAGCAACCGTCCCCCTGGTATTTAGGCCCCAGAGGGTCCAGATGAAGGTGGCAGCGACCAACCAGTGATGTGCTTCAAAGGCAAACAAGTCGGATCCCCGCGACTTTCTTCCCAGGCCTCTCAAACATGAAGCCGTTGCTGTCACAGGTTCAGCCTTATTCACTTTACAGAAAGAACATAAGTATGATGGCTAGAGGGTAACGGCAGCATGGGTGGAACATTTGAAGTCGATCAGCATCGAATATTTAAAAGCTACAAGTTCAAAAAGTCAATTTATGATGGTTTAAACACCAAAACAGCAGGAAGTGAAAATGAGCTGTAAAAATCTGTTTTTGTAGTACCCGAACTAAGCTTAACAATCCTACACAGAAGAAAGCTGATAATTATTTATTTGTCACTATAATAATGTATAACTAGAAGACTTGAAATACATTTTGTTTTATCACAACTAAAAACGTCTGCTTTTTTAAAAAGCTACAAAAGATTCCAGGAATCTGATCCAATCTGAACCATAGAACTGAGCTTAAGTGGGACAGGACATAAGAATAGCTCAGTCTGGATACTGGTGGTGGTGGCTGATGACTGTGCTGAGGCTGATGAACGATCAGGCTGATGGATCTTCGAGGACTAGGCGGAGATGTGGAGGTGGATGGCGTGTGAACCAGCAGCATGAAAGAACTAGATGGATGGAGAGGTTCATATGTAACGACAGCAGCTGATGATGAGTAGGGCAGGATGAAGGTGTGACAGTGATGGGATGGATGAGGCTACCTGAATAAGTGCGGCTGATATCAGTTGATGCCCCAGACCGTGAAACAGGTAACTGAGACCAAGCAGGTGTGAAAGGTGAGGATAAGAGAGTATGAGCAGAAACTGTGGACCGAGTGCACCAGAGGATAGTCTTTCTCATTGAACTTTGACTAAATCTCTATTTGCTACCCATAGTTCGAGATTGCAGTCAAAGGACGCCATTTTTATATTGGAATATATCACATATTATTGAATATCACGGAATTGTCATCGCTGCGTCCGGTGCCGCAGATTGGTCGGTTCTATTCTCGTACAAAAACATTGAGTTAAACTCTACTTGACATCTTTGCGTGCTCATAACTTCTGTTTTCCTTTTTAATATGGAAACTCTGAAAGACCTCTGCTAGAGAATTTGTCTATAGCCTCCAACGTGAAAACTTCCTCCTTTTGCTGCTGAGGTTTCGGGGCTTTTTTTCTGCACACGCTCTGAGGTGAAGGCCGTGTAAAGTGTCCAGAGAGATTCTCGTACTTGGCACAGTCATAACAGAGCAGAGGAGGTGGTAGAAGGAAACAGCTTCCATGGCGTGCTGAAGACTAGTTAAAATGCAAAGCGACTTTGCAGAGTCTCCGACTGAGTTTCTGATGCTTTGCACACTATCAAAAAGAATAAAGAGTGTCTAATCAATGAAATCGTAGCCTGATTTTTCACACCGGTGGTCAGTTGGAAGTACGGCGGCCATCCGTCCAGTTTTAGAACACGGTGTCCGTCCACCGGTGCAGCTTTGAGCCGGAATCTCATTTGTCCTCCATTTTGACATTATGTGGCCCCGTGTGATATTTTCATCTTATTTCATTCCTGAAAAGTGACTCTGATGATGCTAAAGTGTGAGCAATAATTACAACGTCTGGAGAGCTCGCTAACGCAGAAGCACGTTAGATTGAGATGTACTGCATGATGCGTTCAATGTCTAATCAGCAAGAACCGGTTTCGGGCAAGGCAGAAGTGTAACGTCAGCGTCATCAAGATGTTTTCAAATGTGATCTGGTAAAATGTAGCATTGGAAACAATTTTTTTTTATGTTTTCCCATCTTTAGTGCGTATTGCTTTATATAATTCAACCTCAAGGGTTTTTCTGTATCGCCGTGTTGACTTCATAAATTCAAGTTTGTTCGCCAAGTCCGTTCCGATATATCAGCCGCCATTCATGAAACGTCCTCCAGAAAAAAAGATCTTTCTTTCTGCGCTTTCATTCATAAGAACAGTCCAAGAAAAATATCGAAATCCGTTTTTCTTAAAAAAGTAGCTTAACAAAAAAATCGGGAGCAGATAAGAATCTAATTGACTTTACGTATCCGAGCGTCTTGTTCTTGAGCAAAATTGACGATGAAGAAGGACGGTCGGTTTGGTGAAGCATCGGCCGTAACGACGGTATTGTGTCGGTCCGTTGTGGTGAAGAAAGAGAAAAATGAAGTCAAGGATGCAACCAGCTGAAAGGACTTTATATCACACAATGCCGGCAATCAGTAATTCATGACGCATGTCTGGAATTGAAAGTGGACTCACTAGAAAAAGGCAGACACGTACAGAATATACATACGTACATGTTCAGCTGAAAGGCCATGTTTGAACAACGTAGAAACTGCCTCTCCTTTGATGACTGAAACACATTACAGGACACGAAGGAGCTATGACCCATTTTTTATAGAGCCTTTCATCTGTCATGTCATAAACATGCATGGTACAATCCCTCCAGCGGGCCGAGTTCTGAGCCTGGTGGGATGAATATGTATATATATATACATGCAAACTCCACAGAGGTGCGGGCAGAGGTGGATTTGAACCCGGTACTTTCTTGCTGGTAGGCAGTAGCGCTACCCACTGCACCACTGTGTCCCAAAAATAAATCAGTACTGTGTTATAACACTGCATTTGGTTTTAAACACCGTGTAATAACACTGTTATTACTGTGTAATTAACATATTTCAAACATATTTCGAGAAAATGCGTCAGGAATTGGCGACATGACTTGTTTCTTGTCTTACTTGAACATTTTCAGCTGGATGGACAATCTTGTAGACATATGTCAACACCCGGAGTTCTCTGTTTGTCCCATTGGACAAGGTTGTCCTCTCAGACTAGGAAGTGTTTGGTTTTCCAATATTTATCTGACTTGTAAACAAATACAAAGCAGCAGTTGTTTCTGCTTGTTGAAGCCAGTAGCATAAATCAACATTTATATCGTTGCGTTACTGACCTGACTGACATTTACACAAGTAAAGGGAGTAAAGCAGTGTTTTTGGAAGAATCCAGCATTGTAGAAAAACCAAATGCAGACCAGTAACTTGATATATTGACATAAACAAACACTGAAAGTAAGCTCTCTCCATCATTATCCTTCACGTCAGCGCGATAACTCAAAGACATTTTCATCGATCTTCTTCTTCCAACACCGGGTGGAGATTTCTCCACCTAAAGTTTTCATTGCGAATTTTCTCAACTGTTGGTCTGATTTCGTCGAATTTTGATGCATATGAATCAAATCGAGGAGATCGATCTTGTTATCGTCACATTTTACTCTAATAGTTATAATAATGTAGTGAAATATATAATATTTCACTCGGTACGGGGAACTATTTAAGAAACTTACTGTTTCAGAAATAACTCACATAACTACTATTTCATGGATCATCTTCAAATGTTGTTTCAACATAGACCTCAGTGCGAGGAAGACCTGGATTGATTTTGGAAAAGGTCCGTTTTATAGTTCTTACACTAGAGAGAGCTTTATCTCCAAAAGTTTTCGGGACATAATTTCTCAACCATCTCTCCGATTCAGTCTAAATCTTTTCCGTATGAATCGAATTAAGAAGATCTAATTTCTTACGCCATTATTTTACTCTCATAGTTAAAATTTTACTCATTGGAGGAGCTTTTTTTCTTCTTTTGTTTTTACGTTAAACACTTTTGGACTTTTCCTAATTGCAAGTTAAGTCAATTACTTTTTTACTGTTTTTACTGTGGAAAACTTTGCATTTAATTTGAGGAGTTCAATCAGAGGAGGGTTGCTTGTACAACGCAGGGGATTTGGGACAGTTCAGGGATGTACTGCATAGGCCTAGATTGTTAATATAAGCCCCATACATCAAGAGAACCCAGAAAATGAAGGCAGTATCGTCTCCAGGAGTTGGTCGAGAGTGAAATGTCCCTGTGGCCGAGGGTCTCTAATACTAATATATATATATATATATATATATACTTAACAAAAGTCTTTTCATGTGACCTCAGCACCGTCTTCTTCTACTACAAGCTCATTTCCGTCAGAGCTGAATCGACATGTTGTTTCTCCCTCGTTCATTCGTAGGTTCCGTTTATTGCCTTTTGATGAGGGCAAAGATGAAAGTCAAAGATGTCCTGGAGGCGATTGATGTTCCGTCTGTTCCCGAGGGGGACGCATCCTACCCTTCACACACGTTCTCACATATATATGGGAAAAAAAAAACACGATCATGATGACTTCAGCTACGAATAGATTTTTCCCTTCCTCCGTAGAGTTCTATTTGAAACACCAATGGTTCTTAGATTTGACGTTTCTGTGATGGATTTGCCGATTTCTGGAGAGGAAGCTTTTTGTTTATGACCTTTTCCAGGGTAATCATTATCCAGCTATTGACAAGTGAACTATTGATTTTAGAAACATTGTACATCCATTTTTAATATAAGCTAGCTAGGCCAACATGGATATTAAAGACAAATGTTTTCTTCTATTATACAACGGCTTCTATTTCTTCTATTTCGTTCGTTTTCTGTAACCGATTTTTCCCATTGAGGTTCGCCGCCGGTTTCTTTAAGTTCTTTTAGGCGTTTAATGTCTAATATATCTATTGTGAGAGGATTAAATGGACTGATGTCTAGAACCGGAGATTTAATCAAAGAAAATGGATGTAAAAAGCGATTTAGCCCAAATTGTTTTCACGTTAAGAAGTGAACTAATGAATAAAATAGACTAAAGGGACTTTTATACTACAAATTAAATACTGAGTCTTAATTAAAAATCATTTTTACGCTCATTCTTAGGCATGTTACCAAAACATGGACAAAACCTTTCAGCGTTTGGATGGAAAGCGCCGGGATTTAATTTACGTCCAGTGGAAACACATCGAGGAGATGAGGCAATCAGCGCAACGGAACCAGCAACAGACCTCGGATCTCTCTCCGGGGGGAACATACCCATGACATTTCTGCGCTGAGATTGAACCTTCTGGACTTTGAGATCAAGCCCGGTTTGATCCTGAACACTGATGGGGTTGACTAACCGGACAGATTTAAATTTTTTATTTTATTTTATTGATCCTTTATATTTCCAGGTTGGTCACACTGAGATTTAAAATCTGTTTTAGAAGGGAGACCTTGTCAAACTAGCAGCAGAACACAGAGTTTCAGACACAACATAACTCAGAATGAATGAAAACATTCACAACTGTCAACAGACTCATATTCCAGAGATTCCACAACGCCTTTAAAATTCGGAGATGGTAACAGGGTCCTTGAGTTTTAAGGTCATTCTGCAAACTGTAGACCTTTTTCCCAACTCAGTCCGAGCTTCAGGAACGCTCCTAAGTCATGAGTGGAGGATTTAACCAGAGGAATGATTACAATTAATCCATCAAACCAACCTAAACGTTCCAAGGCCAGTTACAACATCAAATAAACCGTATGGGAGCATAAATAAACCATGAATGTACATTACAAAGTGTTAATAATCTTTAGTTATAGATAATCTTTAGTTAGAGACTATAGAACTGTCCCCTTTTGTTGTGTCCATGAATCTGTGGTCATTCTTAAATACGTGGTGATTCAGATCTACAGCAGTTTACGCCTTTTTTGTCGTATATACTTGTATTTGGTCACATTTGTTCAGCATTTCTGATGGCTTTATGACGATCCCATAATAAACAGAAGATGTGCCACTACACTGTGACCCTTAAACAAAGGATCTTCTATCCTGCACTACACACTGAGTTGCCAAGAGGCAAGTCCCACCCCCTACCACTGACAGATAGTTGAAGTTTTAAACCCTTTAATCACCTGGCACCAAAAAAATCGAATTAGACCAGCTCAACCTTTTGCCTCTTTTGTGGTTGTATCATGTTATATAATCCTGCATCATGTCTCTGATTGCCTTTTATATCTAATAAATTATATGTAAAATGTTGATCCTTTAATTAGTAAACTATATACAAGTCGTTTATAAATCCATAATAATGGGAGTGTTATTGTAAAGGGCTGTCTTTGTGTTGATGCTTTTTCATCATGTGAAATTGCGAACTGTGGTACAAAAAGCGAGCCAGATTATAAACTCGGTACCTCCACATTCAGAACAAAGTCATAATCTCTGAATGTCCTAATTAGTAGGTCCGTCAGGAGGACATTCCATTACCAACGTATTCAATTCTCCCAACAAAAAGTCGAAAAACAAGGAATAGAAACTCGGACAGATGGGACCGTCTTCATATCTCAGCAACAAACTGGATGTTTTGCTTTTCCAAGTGGATTTGGAAGTAGACCGGGGACGCGTCCCCCCCCGGCGAGCGTCATCCTCACGGTTTGGATTCCAGTCTGTTCCATTAACACTGCGTTAAAAGCAGCCTGTCCCCGGTGCAAACTTCCACACATGCTGCCACTCTTGCTGCCCGGTAATGCTTGTTGTTGTCGGGACTATTACGCCCACAGAGAGATGGAGAGCCGGGGAGGCAGCGGCGCATGATATAATCGAGCAAACCCCATAATCCCCCCCAGAACCGGACCACCTCCCTCCCCTGAGCACCGCTGCTGGCTGCGGAAATGAAATAGAAACGCTCGGAGAATCTCCCAACTGTTCTTTAGTTCTTTATATTTAAGCCTTTTTAGAATTCTTTCAATCCTCTCTCCGCAGCAACACTTTCTTGCCGGGTTGCGATTCTTAACACGCTGCTTTTTGGTGCTGCAGAATAACATTCTTCGTACGTTTCTGATCTTTGTGCTCTTGTAAGTGCGGCATGTGGCTTCCTTTGATCATACAAAGATGTCATGAGTTTTAAACTCTTCATGGTGTGCATCGGTCGCGGCTTTATTCCATTAATCCGGGATAAAGAGCGTCTTGAATGGCGTACAAACAATTGATTATTATTAACTGCGCTATATGAATAAAGTTTGAAAAACTGATTGATACCAATAATCATTATTTTTCCTTTAACCCATAAGAGACCATTGTGACACTTACCCTTTAAATGCTATTAAAATTCTTTAAAAAAGCTTCATCCTTAATTAGGCCTGCGTTGTCGTTCCTAAAAGCCCCCAATCCCCTGCATTGTACAAGCAATTCCACAGAGTCTAACTATTCAGATTGAATTTTAAGTAATATCTGAAAAACTCGTTTTTCAAAAAACAGAGAACTTTTTACACAAAAAACAAAGAGTTTTTTGTGTAAAAAGATCAAGTATTAGAGTAAAAAAATAAATCTCCTCCGTTCGATTCATCTGGACTAAATCGGACAAAATTTTTTGATATTATAGCCCAAAAACCTTTGGAGATAAAGCTCCCCCTAGTGTCAGAAATATACAACCGACCTTTCCCAAAATCAATCCATTTCTTCCTCTCACTAAGGTCTATGTGTGTATAAAATACTTTGGACTTATTGCATCATATTTGAGGAGGTTCTGGCTGCCGTAGATTGACGGATGGACAACTTAATTTTATTAATACTTTTACATTGTTTTGATGTCATCCTAATTCACAGAGTTGTACATTTTGAAATATGTTGTAGAATATAAGATGAAAAACAGGGAAGTTGAAAAAAAAAGACCATCACGCTTTAATTTTCCATATACAAGCGGAAGAAATGGGTTAAAACAGTTTTTCAGTAAAGTCGGACTTTTTTTCTAAACAAGCAAAATCTCTAAAAATAGTTCGGAAAGATGGATTCAGTTCAGTTAATCCTTCGAGCAGATGCTCGCTCTGGTTATGCCTCAACAGTTTGGCTCGTGTTGTTTGTGTGTCGAACATGTTTGTTTTATTCCAAATGAAGCGGGATCTAAGAATGAATGTAGTGGAATACAAGGAAACAGAATTCAACATTCAGAAATAGATAACAATGTCTTTACGGGAGAACAACTCGTGGCTCAATATCTATTGAACGTCGTAACGTGGATTCCGTCTCGTGTCGCGTGTCGTTAATTTTTCCGCAGCCAATCGATATCCCATCAGCACCTTGAGTTTGATGTGCTGCTGAGGGATCGGACATAAAAACGCCCCTGAGAAGAGAAAAAAAACAAAGATTCAAACAGATCTCTCTCTCTCTCTCTCTCTCTCTCTCTCTCTTTCTCTCTCTCTCTCTGCTTTTGTGATCATACAGTATATTTGAAATCCCACTGGCAGCATTTTGAAAATTTCATCGGATCCATTCAAAACCTTCCGGCTTATCTTGCTGCATCTTGTGCTCAGAGTGGAACTTGCTTGACGGAGGTATAGTACGTGATCTCCGAGTTTCCTCTAGTGTCCTCCAGCTTCTTACATGGTTGGACTTGAGGATCTCAAACATGTTCCGACTTCACGGAATTCCTGCTGATCTATTCAGCGCCGAAGCCCAGAGAAACCTCCCTTCTGCAAAAACCATGAAGCCTGTCAGGAGCAGCTGTTGAAACCTGGACATTGTCTCCTGTCGTGACAAGCGTCCGTCTTTATTCCCTTGTCAAGTAAAGTATTCAAAGGGCTGACACCGGCAGGAATCAAAGGAAAAAGAAAAAAGGCGAACTGTCTCAAGTGGAGGGGACACCTCAGGCCCGACGTCTGCATGATTCTCTCTGTGTCGTCTGACTCTCTGTTCTCACTCGCACCGAGGTTCTCACACATTTCCGTAGCTGTCAGTCATGCGAGTCCGTCCACATCATCATCATCATCTTCTCCAATCACCCCTGGGCCGGTTATTGCAGCGTGCCAGTTAGCGAGCACATTGTGAACACCTCATACATCAGACAGGGAGCATGGCGAGATGGAGCGAGCGGCCGGATCGCGGCTTTTGTGCCGCCGCCGAAGCTGTTGCTTCACCCTTCAGGAAATATTCCACTTTATTTCTCGCCGCCGAATGCTGGTGACATCCGTTCCGTCCATCCGTCCGTCCAGCTGTGACACGAAACTGGCTGTGGACAATCATGAGCGATTTACTTTTCCAGTAGCGGCACTTTCAGGTCGAACTGTTCACCTTCGTTCATGGAAAGTTCTTGTAAGGTAATTTCATAAAAAAGTCAATTATATTATGTATTATCGCCGAAAAAGTCGGGGTGGGCGCCGCTGCTGAACATCCTTTGTGTTCAAGCGATAACTCAAAAAGCGATTTCATGGACCATCTTCAAACTCTATACCCCTACAATTCTCAGCGCGAGGAAGAACTGGACCTTTAGAAAAGTGCAGTTGCATGGTTCCGACACTAAAAGGAGTTTTATCGCCGAAATTATTAGGCCATAATTTCTGAACCGCTTGTTTGATTTAATCCAAATTCCTTGCAAATTATGTTAAATCTATGGAGAAAATATATCATTTCAATCTAGCAGTTCAAATCTTGATCATAAAGATGTGATAGACCTTAGTGAGAGGAAGAACTGGATCGATTTGGGGAAAGGTCGGTTGTATATTTCTGACACTGGGGGGGAGCCTTCGCTACAAAAGTTTTCAACCTATAATTTCTGAACCATTGGTCGGATTTAGTCCCAATTTGTTGCATCTTAGTGAACTTGTGAAGATATATCTTGTGTAGATATATCATATTTCACTCAACAGCTTTCTTTATGTAGAAAACTGTTTATCAAACATAACTTCACTTTTCATTTGAGGAGTTCAATCGCGGGGTTTAGATGTATAACGCAGGGAAACTGGGGAGTTTTCGGGGAAGGCGACTCAAAAAATAACATCGGGTATGAATAACACGGTTACAGAAGATGAAGTTCTGGAATTATGAGCCAGTAGAGGTTCTGCCCGCCATCAGTGAGTCGTTTTCCAGTGCGAGTGTGTGTGTTTGTGTGTAATAATAGCTACAGTCCATCTAAAGTCCCACTAAAGGTTATGAGGACAGGTGTAATATCTCTAGTAGGAGATACCTGCCCCGCCTTTCGCCTGATGTCCGATAGGTCACTGCAAAGAATAAGTGCTTGTAGACGATGGATGGTTGACCCGGCACAGATTCCATATGACCATTGTCCAGTTATTCTTTACCTTATAGGCAAAACATGTTTTGTATGATCGGATGTGACAATTAAGACTTCTTCTTCCATCAAACAAATGTCGGGTTCATAATGGAACCTTCATCACCCGTCCGCCACATTCACTAACGACGAAGATCTTTCGTATAAACGCATTAATACAAAAAAATATTTCATGGATGATTTTCCAAATTTTAAAAATCACATAGACCTTAGGGTGAGGAAGAACTGGATTGGTTTCGGGAAGGTTCGGTTGTATTCATCCCACACTACAGGAAGTTTAATCGCCAAAAGTAACATAAATCCGTTGGTCCGATTTAGTCCAAATTCTGGTGCAAATGATTGGAGATAAATCGGAGATCTTTTTCTGTATACATCATATTTGACTCTAAAAGATCTTATTTTAATCACTAGGAGCTTTCTTTTTTCTGAAAACTTACATTCTGTGTACAATACAGGGGATTGGAGGTTTTCTAGAATTATACCCTTGTTGGGGATGACAGCGTTGGTCTAGTTGCTGATGTCATACTTCAAAAGAGAAAATTAGGACAAAATGATTAAAATTGAACTGCCACCACCTTCAAATCCTCTTCACCAACATGATATATCTGTTTTAATCCCCACACAAACTTATATAAGAAGATTATTATCTTCTTACAGGATGACTCGCAGAACTTGAACAGTTCCAAGCTCCATTATCAGCGGCATACCTCACTATTGTTTGCTGTTAGCATCTCATTATCGGAGGACAGGTCGTAGAGCGAACCGCCGAAACACGGCCGTCGCACGTTTGGTTCTACCGGAGGGAAATTCTCAGGGCAGAAGCCAAACGAGATGAGAGACGACTCGGGTCGGAACAAAAGTGGACAAAGGAGGTGTTATGGGGGATAATGGCGGACCCCTCCGGGATTGAGGCCACGCAGGAATGCTACGTTAGCGGCAGTCCTGATTGCTAACACTGTCTCTTTCTCTGTGTTTGCAGGCGGTGGAGACAAATCTGGCCTCCAAAGACAGTCACTGGGTGTTTGTGAACGAGGTAAGACGTCAAGCACGAAGCCGTCCCTGAACCCGTCACCCGTCACATTTCAGACGTGCAGCTGAAGTTGACGATGTCAAAGAGTATCCGTTTGATTAAAATGAAAAACACTATTTGTTCCAGTCATTTCCCTTAATATTCGTTTAGTACAATATAACCCTTAAGATATTTTGAAAGCTCCTTTTCTTATTAAAAACCTGCTGGAATCTGACCCAGCGGCAGCATGTATTTGCTAAAGAGTAAGGGGCCGAGGATAGAGCCCCTTGGGACACCACAGGCCAAAGGGCCCCCCCGAGGAGGAGGCAGTAACAGAGGTGATGGAGGACGTTCCATTCAATAAGCAGAATTTGTTTTGGCACATTAAAGCATTCAAGGACTTACTAAAAGTTGTTATGTAACGTGGTTTCATCAAAAGGTTGAGCTAATTTAATGAAAAGTGACGAATATCAATGAACCACAAAATTAAAAAGTGAATAAAAGTTTTTCAGTCTGATTTTTAACAAAACAGGCTTGAACAAACAATTTTTCATTTTATGGTAAATTCAGACTGTCTAGGATTTCAAATTAATAAATGCCCCAAAGAATTTGAATATGCAAATGAGTCATTTTTTTAAGCAGTATTTCTTTTTCTTCGGTGAGAGCTTTAAAGGGTCAATCAACCCGGCGTTGTTATTGTTGCCAGCATGACTGGATCAGAGTTTGTTTAGTTACATATCAGCTGAACAGGTAAAGTCCATCCAGGTGTTTTAGAGCCGTCTGGTGTTAGAGACAACGTTAGGGATGAGGGGCAGTCCTCTTCATCAGATGATCTTTTCCTTCTGGCATTTATTCATTAAAAAAAAGAAAAAAAGAAAAGCTCCCCCTGGTGAGTAAAATACAAACTATGGGGATGAAATATAATGTATACACACAGAATAGATATGATCCAGTGGATTCACCTGCTCCAGATATGGACGAAATTGGGAAAAACGATTTAGAACTTATATTTGATAAACAGTTTTTTTCTTTTTCGTAAAACAAAAACAATACAAAACAAAAACTCCCCCCTGGTGAGTAGGATATGAACTATAAGAGTAAAATATTATAGACGGTCACGATATATCACCACCAGTCCATTCATATGCACCACATTTGGACTTATCCCCCAAAAGCTCCCAATCCCCTGCGTTGTACAAGCAAACCACTCGATTGAACTCGTCAGATTAAATGAAAAGTTAGAAAAAGTGTTTTTCATTCTATAAAAGTATCCATATCTCCTGCGTTGTACAAGCTGGGGAAAGATTGACCCCCTCAAATTAAATGTGAAGTTTAGTCCATAGTATTTTTCGAAAAGAAAAGCTTCCAGAATGAGTAACATACAAAATAAAAATACAAAATTTCTTATAATAGATATAATAAAATATGATTTTTTCTTTTAAGATTGATGTTCTTTAGTTGATTCATATTCACCAAATCTGGATTAAATCGGACCAAGAGTTAGAAAACCCTTTCTGAGAAACAGTATTTTCGTATATATTATAATATAAAAAGATAGATTTCCTTGAGTTGATTCATTTGCATCAAACTTTGACTTAATTGGACCAAAAGTTGGAAATTATGGTCTGAAAATGTTTAGAAATAAAAATCCTCATAATATTGGAAATTTATAACCGATCTTTCCCATAATGAACCCAGTTCTTCCTCACACTAAGGTATATGCGGTTATAGAATCTGAAAATGATCCATGTTATAGTTTTTGTGTTGTCGTGTTCAGACGAAAGATAATATAATATCCCTTACTTCATGGGGATATAATAAGAACGTGTGCTTAATTGGCTTAGTTGGCTGGTTCTGCCGGCCTTTCACGTAAAGTCCAGACGTATTTTTGATTTTTAAGAGGTTTCATCTAACTCCTCTTGTTTCCAGATCATTTTAATCCCATTCAAAAAAAAACAAGAAGACGAGAGGGAGACATTGACCGGCCACTTAAATGTCCAAATCAAACACACTATGCATAATTAATGCGCTGAACCTGACAAATTAAAAGCATTTAGCTCACAAGTCGCCATAAATAATGTGGCGTTGAAGTCAGTTGTGGTAGCAGAGAGGATTCCCCTCAACACACCAGTTCAAATTCTGCAGTGAAATGATGCCATCTGATCTCTAAAGCACATCAGACGGCGCTGGTTCAGTAGATTCTGTAATAAAAAGCTTCACAGGGCAAATTAATTCAAGAGCCCTTCTATGATTGACATCCGCCAGAGAGGGCGGTTCTTCATGCTGGAAGTCAGAACACTAGGATCCAGTAACGAGCTGTGGGTTCTCCACTGGGGTCCCTCGGTGCTATACTGTCTGAGTAATTCTGCAGATCCAGGCTGCTGTCAGACGAGTAACCAGCTCATATTTAAAGAGACAGTCACATTTATCTCGTGGAATAAAGGGGTTAAAACAGGGTTCAACACCATCATGTGACCAACAAGAAAACAAAAATGCCATCGCAGGATTCAACAGCGTTTCCTCGGACATAAAATACCTGTCATCATACGTACTGGCACCGCCAGACTGCTGAATCTGGACCTCATTCACACCGAACACCAGCAACCATCTGCAGCAAACAATGATCCACAGCTATTTACGATACTTAAGAATTAGACTAACCAAAGCCGATAAAGTCTGTCCTCCTTTCTGTCTATAGAAAATCGTCCAATAACGCGGCCTTAGAGAACGCCGTTGCGCGTCAGTTCCATTATAAATTCCTTTTCCATACAGCACAAAGGCCAGAACTGACAGCCCGTCAAGTCCTTTCTGTTGAAAAAGTTTTAATTTGTGGAAAAGTTAACGCTCAGAAAGAGTTGGAGAGACGAATAGTAGCGCCTTCCAAACACGTGACACTGATGCAGGACGAGTCTACCTGCTGTTGGGCCCTGCTAGAATACCCTGGCATGTCAAAGAACCCGCCCTAAATGACAGCTTAGAAATCTGATCGGTTGGGAACTAACTATTCAAATATACGCAGTCTCAATTAAAATGGTTATAGAAAAATGTATTTTTTTTACTTTTACGGACTATGTCTGGGCCAGCAGAGGAGGCCTTGCTCGCCCTGACGGTCCGACATCCACAAGTGGTTACGTAACTCTGGCTTCTACTGACCCGGTACAGACGGAGTAAATGAGGAGTTTGTTTAAGATGATCAGTTCTTTTTTTTTAATTCCCCACTCTGCGCCCAGCATTAATATCCAGGTATCTTTCCATCCAATTAATGGAGCTGACAAGAGTTGAATCAGATGGTAACAGGGGAGCCGTCGTCCTCCGAGGGATGAATACAAAAACATCAAACATCATTTTCAACGCCAGATTTGCCTTTTGTTTTACCTCACAGATTTCTAGCCACCTCTTAATCCACTTAAGTCTCTGCTTTGTTTTTCGAATCTTCATTAGACTCATAATACTTTGTGGTTCTAATTAACAGGGTCAGAATGGTTCAGAGTAAGTTTGTGCCGGTTTCATGAAAAGTATCAAACATGATGTCAGTATAACATCATGTTGCTGGAGTCTCTGGTTTGGAGAATTATCCAAATATACTGTGTATTTCTTTTTTTTCCCAACAGTCATACGTTCTCCTTCTTTGTTCTGTTTGTCACATGAAATCTGAACTGAAAATTTAGTTAGAGAAAAAACGTTTTATAGATTTCAACGTGGTCCTGTGCCCGCCGAATTAAATCCCCCCAAAAGCCGAGGATATAACAAAGTCCTCATTGCTACCGCTGCGTCCGCCGCGGATCCTTCATTTTAACGCAATAACTGAAATACTGTATCATGGATTATTTTCGAATTTTATAGCTACGTAGAACTTAAGTCGAGGAAGAACTGGTGTGGTTTTGGAAAAGGTGGCTTTTATATTTCTGACACTAGAGGGAGCTTTATCTCCAAAAGTTTTAAATTTTTGACTATTTCTCAATTATTGGTCCTCTTTGGATAGTCAAACATCTAGACATGAAAACATTTCCCTCCTCTCCATCAAATGTCCTAATTTTCCTGATGAAGGCTTGATGAAGAGGCACAGAGGGGGTACAAAGTGGCCATACTTTGACGAAAAAAAAAAAAGGCATTTCATCTGCTTTGATTTTCTGAGTGAGTCCACTGTTTGACAAATTACGCACAGTGTGACATTTTTAAAACGTTAACTTGTGTTTTATAAAGCTAGCTAGCCAGCTAGTACATTGAGCTAGCTAGCTAGCAAACTGACTTATAGAGACGTGTCTTCATCGTCTAGAGAGCCAACGTTCCTCCTCGTCAAATGCTCCAGCGTTTGCAAATCTTGCAGCTGACATTATTTCTTGGCCGTGTTGAGGGAGAATTTCTCGCATACCTTGGATGTTTTCGGTCGCGATGGTGTCGCAATGGCACAAACACCTTTTTGAAACAGATCTTCTTTCCCTTTTCTTTTCTTTTTTCGTAAAAGCCAAACTCAACATTTTAATCAAAATGTGTTCCTGGTAGTCTGGAGTTTGGTCTCTTGTTCTGCTCAGAGAGCCGCAGTGTCGAACTTAGTGGCAGGTTTTTGGGCTGGAGGAGGAAGTCCTTTTCACCTTCTGTCTGCCGGTGACACGTTCAGCCACAACAGCTCCGTACTCCCGCCGCCAATTAAAAGCAGCCGCCGAAGCGGCGGGGAGAGAACAAACAAAGACAGGGGAGCGATATCTCAGAAATGAAAGAGAGAGAAGGTGCGAGGAGATGAAGGGCACTAATTAATCAGGAAGGAAAAAGGCAAGGAGGTGAGCGAGGGATGAGAGAGAGAGACACGCTCCGTGGACAGCAGTGACGCGGCCGCCATCAGATGCAATCCGACAACATGAACACGCCTGATCAAAGCTGAGGGGGAGAGAAAATAACTGGGCTGTGGGAAATCTGTTCAGTGCAGCTATTGTTTAAAATGGAAATAAAAACAATATTTATATTCATATATTCATATATATATATATATATATATATATATATATATATATATGTATCTGTAGTTAAAAAAAAAAAAAAAAAAAAAGCATAAATTGCATTTTTGTTGTATACTTGTCTTAAAATGAGAAAAAAAAGTTCTCCGTCTTCATCTTAAAATTGTCCACTTACATTATTTTGTTATTATAACTTGTTTTTAAAAGTTTATGAAATAAAAAACATTTTTAAGTTCTGGAGGTGCCAAGTAAAAAGTAAGAGGTTGATCCAAAATGAATCATGCTTAATGGAGCATTCAATCCATCCATCCATCTATCCAATCATCCATCATCTATCCGATCATCCATCCATCCATCCAATCATCCATCCATCCATCTATCCAATCATCCATCCATCCATCCATCCATCCATCCAATCATCCATCCAAAATGCCATTAAATACGTAACCATTGTAACAGACTACATGGGTAACTGTCAGAGTTAGTAATTATCAGTTTTAGATTACGTTAATGACCTTTACGTTGTTGTAAATGATGATTCCGTGGTCCGTTCGTGGACCAGTCGACCAGGGAGTGACCCCTTAAGGAAGAAAAGAAAAAGACAAAAAGATCCTTTTAGAGATTTCGTCTTTGTTCGCCAAGACATCCGTCTGTTTGGTGGTTTCATTTCTTTTAAAACAGGGATCTTGTCAAACAAAACCTAATTACCTCAAGCTTCCTTTGGAACACGGTTGATGCAGATGAGACGAGAACAGACGAACTTCTAGAGACACAGTTGGCTCGCTTTGAAATGCTAATCAAACTCTTTGTGGACAAAAGCGACTCCTGGCTAAATTACAGCTCCTCTAGACGAGGCAGGTACGATCATCCATCTGTTACGAAATCAAAATCCATCAGAGCCTTGTTCTGTCTTCTTTATCTTTTCTCCTCTTATCTATCTCCATCGCCAGGCAGAACCGAACTAAAGCCGAACCACTCGTTCAGAGCTCCTCCTGGGAGTAGTTACTTAAAAGTCTGTTTGGGAAATGAATGGTGTTGACGATAAATAAACTCCAAACTGTGAGTTCATCAAATTTTAATCGTAGAGAGAATCGCAATACTTGATGTTGCCGTAATTCATTATTATTTATCAATCAGTCATACACACACGCACACACACACACACACACACACAGGTTCTCAATCCTTGGAACATGGAGTACATTAGAACATCGGGTAGATGCCCCCCCCCTGGAATGGAACTGCTTCAGGCAGCTGGACACGAGGTCTGATTGGACAGAAGAGGATGCATCTTGGACGACTGCAACGATGTAACACCGGCTGATAGAGGAAGCGGCAAACATCAAGTATTCGTACCAGCGGCTGGGCCGGAGGGCAGCGCAGAGGTTCTGATCATGGCAACAGAACAGCAGGCCCCCGCGCTCCAGATTCATTGATGCGTGTTTGTACCACGAAGGACAGGACTAAAGGTCCAGGTCGTGGAAATACCTTTGAAATATTCAATGGGGGGATTGGATTAGAAGTCCCAGGAGGAGGCTGAGAACATCAAAGCCAAGATCCTGAGTGGACTTCAAGTTCCAAACCACCAAGCAGCTGCTGGCCAGACCAGCAGATATAATGATGGTGTACAGGGAGCAGAAGAGGGCAGTGGTGATGGACGTGGCGATCCAAGCCGATAGTAACGTCAGGAAGGAGGAGCAGGAGGATGTCGGAGAATGCTGAGCAATGTGGAATTCTTAAATTTGTTCTTCAGAAGACTCCTAACAGGAAACCGACGTCAGATTCATGAAGCTTTCTTAAACCCTGTCTGTAATTCTAATTAGCAAAGGGACACGCCTCGCCCATGCCCATAAAAGGGCATCAGACTACAGGTCCATGTGTAACACACACAGCCTGCAACCGAGATTGTAGAAGAAGAAAAATGAACAAAAATGTCAAAACAAAGCAAACTTAAGAAAGAAAATGTCAGCCGTTGTGGAGTGGAGATGTTGCTGGAGTTGCCGCCAATGGCTGTTCCATCAGTGCGTGCATCACGGCGTGAACGGTTACCTCTCCTGATGAGCAGGTGGCGCATTGCATCTAATGTAATTCCAACACGTCAGAATACAAACACAATGCCGACCTTCATTCCACTGTAGTAAATTTTACAGTGGAATGAAGGCTAGTCGGCATTTTGTACCAAAAATACACTCGAGCGCTTAAAAGTCATTACTCATTATGATCTTAAAACTTTAGAAAACATTTTTTATCAGAACCGGCCGCTCAGACTTCAAAAGAATCGGTGATCGGCCCAGTCAATTGAAATCGGTGCATCTCTATAGTGTTTATTTATTTAGAATGACCATAATTTATGGTAAAATGATTGAAAATTATTATTCTATATATCATAGAAAAACTATTATTGTAATTAATTAATGTATTATAAAACTGTATCATTGAAGGAAACACAATAACCGATTATTTTTCCCAAACGTGGCGTTTGGGAAAATGTAGGTCAGAGACTCTTGACTGTCGGTCGATTCTGGACTTAAGAACAAATCCAGAATAAGAAGACATTGGTGAACGCCGGAATCCTCGTAAACATGGATTACGTGGGGGTTTAAGAAGAAGTTTCTCCGTGAGAGCGGTCGGTGAAAGAGGCCCATTCATATCAGAACACGTTTCTCCAGCCACCTAATGATGAGAATTTTCTTTTCTCCTCTTAATCCTTCATCGTAATCCAACGGTTTCTTTGTGTTGTGACACATGAAATGTCCACCGACAGCGGAGTAATGACGCCTTACGACACGTTTATGATAAACACCTCAACGTGCCGTGTTTTCTATTATCCCAAGCATTAAGCCGCGCCATCATTGCTTCTGAATAAGCCGCGGGAAAAACGGTACATAATGTCCTCTCTAAGTCTCCTCAGTTGGGAAGCCATCATTCCCGCCGCCATTACCTGCCTCTGGAAGCTAAATTACGCTCGCTGCAAAAACCTCTCCTCCGATCCTTTTCCGAGATTTCCCATAATCCACAGCTCGCCTCCCGGCCGTCATCACCATCCACCTGTAATATCCCATCCATTTCAGATGGTCCTCCGCCTCACTTTTGGGTTTTGAGTGTGAGAAGAATAGTTTGAATATTGATTGCATGATTAGTTTATCTCACAGAGCGTCGTCACGGTGTCCCAGCGTCTCTGCTGTCTTCTTATGCTGATGACTATAGAATGAATAAGAACATCCGTCCGTCTTACTAGTTTTAATCTATACATGTGATCTGCTTTCACAAAATCTCAGAGTTCATGGAAAGTCCTACACTTTCTTCCAATAATGCACAAATTTGGTCGGAATCAAGTATAAAAATCTTTTTTTTTTTTAATACTAGTCAAGGGTGATACATGGTCAACTTGTGACCTAACCTCTCTCAATGTAAGATCCACCTCACTGGAGGTCAACTAGTCCTATGCTGTCATGCCCGACAGCAAGGGTGCTTCCCCAAAAAGTCCCCAATCCCCTGCGTTGTACAAGCAATCCCCTGATTGAAAAGTCATATTAAATGTGAAGTTATGTCCCCAGTATTTTTCCATTAGAAAGCTCCCAGAAGTGAATAAAATGTGAATTATGAGAGTAATGTTCAAGGTGTCTTTATTATGCCCGGGAGGCAATTTGGTTTACAGCCAGCAGTAATAAAACATGAAACATGAACAAATAAAAACAGCAGCAAATACCAAATACTGATTCGTACAGGTGCACAAATCGATCGGCAAGCGGATTCGTAGTTTGATGTGATCGGCAATAAACTTTAATCACCCTGAGGAACATAGCAAGTTTCAAGAAGCTAAATTGGCAGAGTAGCTAAAGCTAGCGACGGCACTGAGTCAACCACTAGCCCTTAAGTCCCTGGACAAAGCCAATATATAACATATAATGTGCTGAACGAGGCCAGCAAACTTTTATTTTCACTTCGACGTGTCATAGATTCGGTTTGAGAAACGCACCGCGAGAAGGCAGAAGGGTTCATTAACTTGAACAAGACAGAACACATACACAATGTCGACCAGCCTTACTTCCCCTGCAATCCTTCAAAATAAGAACACTTAGAATACACTACTCATTATGGTTCTTAAAATGTAAAGTACCAAAATCGGTATCGACCGGTCAGACTTTATATAAATCAGTGATCGGTGTCTACTGCTTCGATTAAAATACTGCCTTTTGTGTCACAATAAAGTAAGGATATATGTGAGATTTATCTCCTCAGGGTGATTCCTACGCACCAAATTTGGACCTAATCGGACCAACGGTTGAGATATCGTGGCCCCAAAACTTTGGGATATAAAGCGCCCCCTAGTGTCGGAAATATCCATGGGGTTATAAAGTTTAGTAATGATGGTGCGAGCCGCTGATTTCAAGCTTCATTGAAGTTCTTGGGTCAGCACTAGCAGTGCAAAAGATATTTTTTGTAAAAACGATCCAACCTTTAGTTACATTTTGTAAGTTTTGTTAACTTCTCAATTCGGTTCCACGTACGTCTTAAATAAACTGTCGGAAAGGTATCGTACAAACCTTCTGCTCACTTCGTTTCTTTATGTACGCTTGAGTGGAAGGAACAAAAAAACCCAGAAAGAGAATTTCAAACAAAACTAGCAGACGGATTCTTAATGTCTCGGCCGCAATTACAGCCCCCGGAACCAAACTTGCTTTGACTAGAAAACCCGTTAACATGCCGGAATGACGGGTTTTCAAAACTTCAACAAATCACCTAAAAATCCTTGAGACTTTCATTTACAAGCCTGGGTTTAGTTTTAATTGGATAGTGGGAACAAACACGCAACAGAATTGACTTTTTCTTTCGGGCAAAAGAAAATGCACCAAGTCGGCGGCCAGGATCCTGGTATATTAGTACACAGGAAGTAATTATGTCGGTGTTGTAAGACATAATAACGCTAATAATATTCACACATTATTTATTTAGTAAGTTATCTATAATTGCACCTCAATGAAAATAATTGGTTTTCTCTGGGTTAAAGGAGCTTTTTTTAATGGACTATAAAATTCTCCGGTCAGTTTGGCTTTAATTTGTGTTTTGATATTATTCTGTTTGTTATACATTCTCAGTCAATCAATCAAACTTCATTTCTGTAGCACTTTCCATACATGAAAAAGTAATACCAAGTGCTTAACGAGATTAAAAACAACTTCCCCTTAACTCCCAACCACCACCTTCCACAGCAAGACAAAAATGGACCACAGAAAATGGTGCACAGTAAAAACAGGATACATAAAAACAATGTTGCCTCTCACTCCCCCGACTGTCCACATCTCCATCTACACATCTAAGCAAAAATAAATGAAATAACAGAAATATAAAAAAAAAACAGGATCTGACCGGAGGAATCTCGATCATAAATTTTCAAAAACAATTTTCAAAAACACTCAATTGACACTTTCAATTAAACATGACATTTACATTTTGGACATATTTTCCATAATGGGACTATAAAAACAGGAACTGATCTGGGTTTTATATCAAAGATCTCCAAAAACATTGGAGGCTGTAAAAAGTATTTGAAAAAAAATTTGACTACTATGAAAACATGAAATAGTAAAAACTCACTTAAATGTCGAAACTCAAGACATTTCATTTACCTGATGAAGGTATATTTTGGACATATTTTCTATAACGGGATTATAAAAACAGGAACCGACCTGAGGAATCTATCATCTTCAAAAATACTGGAGGCAGGAAAAACTATAAAAATACGAGAAAAAAAAAAACCTACTATAAAACGATTAAATAATTAAAACTCCGTTGAATGTTTTTGTTTAAGACATTGATGAAGGTTTAGCACAAAAACAGTACATCAAACAATATTTGTTAGCGGGAATTCCTTTTTTTTTGCAAGTTTTAGAAATAGAAACGGCAATTTTTTTTTGTTAGTCAGAAACTTAAGACATAAAAATAGTAATAATAATAAAAACGGACTTGAATATAGAAAATAATATGACGATAAAAAAATCTCTGAAATGTAAAAATAACGAACTGAATAAATAAATACATTTAATGAAAAGCCTGACTGAAAAAAAGATCGATGTTGATTTTTGCGTTTTCTCGTTGACTTTAATCATATACACATAAAACGACCTTACAGACGTACGTTCATCTCCTGCCTCCCGATAAAAGTGACATCATCTATCCTACTTATAATACAGAGAGACAAACTACAGAACAAGTTCCATAATGTCGTTTTTTTTAAATCTCATTTCTGCAGGAGATCAGCGACACAGAGATCCTGGAACTTACCCACAGTGCACTGGGGCGCATGACAGTCATCCGGCAGATCTTTCCCCTGTGGAGGGACAGCAGTTCCCGCTGTATGAGACAGAACCACCGGATCTCCTCGCTGCTGTGTGACCCGCAGGAAGGATACATGCAGAACCTGGAGGTAATGAACCGTCCAGTTCACCTGGATCCGTAACATGCGATCACCGATCAGGACAGGGGATTATTTCTCTCCAGAAATGGCTGATGTTTCGCCCCAGAGCTAAAAGAAACATTCAAGGAAGCGCTAACAAAGGGAGGTTTTTCATGACTCCACTGTTTCAAAGACGCCAAGAAACAAAAGTACTGTCGGGAGGGTGAAGCCTTCATAAACTCCACCTTCATGTTCCTCAGAGCCTTTGGGAGAATACTCCGTGGACTGATTTAGACGCGGAAATCCGATTTCAGTGAAGGGTGGGACACCAAGAAGGGTTAAAGTCTTTTAGCATAAACGTATTTCACCATTCCTTCTCTAATATTTATTTCATATTACCGTTAAAACATCTACAAAGACCTCCATCAAAGTCTTTTACTCAAATTTCTTCCCAAAAAGTCAAATTTTGAAGAAAACATTTGAGCAACTTTTGATGCCGATGACATCACGGGTCGTCTTCGCCCGAAACTCTGACTGACTAAACGCTGGATGCATCGTACCAAAGTCATGCTGTTGTCGCGTCCGGAGTCAAAGACCGCGTTCACAAACGGAGAATATTAAAAGGTCTAAAAACTCTTATTTATTTTTGAACTCTTAGAGCACAAAAGAAAGTCAGATCATCAGTGAGAAAGATCGGTTCATGCTCACAAACTGTTCGGCTTCACCGAAGCGAAGAGCCGGTTAAATACGAATAATATCATTTCTTTATTTCGACATTTATCATTTACACTGATTAAAACATTCTTCATACTTTATCAAAGGTAGTTTGTTGTTGTTGTTGTTGTTGTTTCTTTTCTCCAAAGGATGAGAAGTCATGTCTAGTGATGCTAGACATTATCTATCAAACTGGAACACGACTGTTTAGGATTCAACTAACGAACCGGCTTTATTTGATTATTGTTTACAGCCGAGGGCGACGAAACCCGACATCTTCCATCAAAACTCTCTCCACTTTCCAAACCCTCAAGAAAAAAGTTTTTCTTTTCCTCTTTAATTTCATCAGATCTGAAGCATCAAAGCACTTTCACGGCTCGAAATTGAAATATGAAAAATCTTCTTTCAACATTTCAAACACCAACGTTCAAAATATCCGTGTTTTCCAGAGTTCAGATGTTCAGTGCAATTTATTTCTTTTCTGATCATTGTAATTATTTTCCACCTCAATTTCACTTCAACACTCCTGATTTATGTTTCTCTGTGCAGAATGTGTTTACTCACAACACACACACACACAAACACACCAACACACAGAAACACAAACACGTTAACACATACACACACTGTCAACGGTACAAAAGAACACATGCACACGCAAACAAACACAAACGTACACACGTTAACACACACACACACACACACAAACACTGTCAACGGTACAAAACAACAAAAGAACACATAAAAACACACACACACACACGGAGAAACACATAAACACACTTTAGAAAAGGATGAGAAAAAAACAGGATGTTGTTTTAG
This sequence comes from Lophius piscatorius, assembly GCA_009660295.1. NCBI lineage: Eukaryota > Metazoa > Chordata > Actinopteri > Lophiiformes > Lophiidae > Lophius > Lophius piscatorius. The sequence continues at coordinate 32,269 of VRLP01004462.1, forward strand.
TTTTTCTTCTACCCTTTCATGATTTTGATCTCCTCACATTTTCACATTGTGTCTCTTCATGACAAAAGATGATGGGAAAGAAAAACGCTGCATCGGGGTTTTTCATGGCCCCGGTCAGGGTGCGGTTTGGACCTCATGCCGTACAGCAGAACCCGTCAGGACACAGCGATGCTCATTGGTCCTCCTGCACCAAACAATATGAATTAAATGACGTTTATTAGGTTATATAGGTTGATTTTCACTTATGTTTGATTAAATGCCCAGCCTTATTTCTTTCTCTCTCTCTCTCTCTCTCTCTCTCTCTCTTCCCCCCCCAGGTGTCTAACCTCTACCTGTACGACAGTGTTCTGATGCTAGCAAACGCCTTCTACAGGAAGTTGGAGGACAGGAAGTGGCACAGTATGGCCAGTCTCAACTGTATCAGGAAGTCCACAAAGCCATGGAACGGAGGCTGGTCCATGCTGGAGACGATCCAGAAGGTACCGAGGCTTTCTGTGCAACAATCCAAAGAACTTCCTGTCTCTGCAGGGAGGGAAACGGAACATCGGGGCTTTTTGGGGGGAGAGTTTTGTCAACCTGGTTTATCAGATAGAGTGTTCCCTTCAGTTCATCCAACATTGTTAATATGTTCTGTAGTTTTTTTTGAAGACTTTGACCTGTGGCGTCCCCCATGGCTCCATCTTTGGCCCCTTACTCTTTAAGCTCGTACATGCAGTCACTGGAGATCTTCACGTCTTCAGTTCTTTCTTCTTCAGATGAAGTCCATTACTCATCCCAGCAAAGCAAGAGAACCCCTCTGCGTTCAGAAAAAAACAAACAATCCCAGCCTGACATTTCCCCCGACAGACGCAGTGTTTTCAGGAACGAGCGCGGCCTTTTTATCACGCGTGATGTCACAGCGGCGGCGTTCAGCACAGACTGGATCCTTTATTTTGCTCCAGTGAGATTGTAAAGGAAATATTTAGACCGAAAACCGAGCGTTAGAATAAAGAACCTGCATGCACTGCTGACAGCGACGGGGACTGAGGGATTATGAGGCAGGACTTCTTTGAGTTACAATACGAACATTTTTAGTTTTTAGATATTTAAATGAATGAATAGGACGCTTTTAAATTTTGCTTTAAATCCGGTAATAAAATTTGGATTTTTTTAAGGTTTATAATCTGCCGTATGTCACCTGTCGCTAACATGCCCACCTGTCGCTGGGCATGTCAGGCGGCTGAAGACATTTTTGTTTCGTCAAAGTTGACGAAGCAGGAAAAACGGGCGTCACGATCTGAACAACTTTGACAATTGCCGAATTTTGTCGGGAATTTCAGTCCTCCTAAAAGTGGTCAAAGGAAGAACAATTGGAAAACTGGGGACAGGTTCAAAGTTCACTGAATCGTACTGCCTGAATTTGCTTTACGGTTTCCATTTCCTGTCATTTGTTTGTTCTTTGCTGTTTCAAAATCCAGTAGGTGGACACCGGATTTGGTTTTCGAAAATTGTATGATATCTTTAAATTTATCAACTAAGACGAGCGTTTCTTGTTTGCCTTGAAAAAGATGGAGATTTTGTCTTTACTATGTAAACTGTACTTGTATTTGTACTTTAAGTCTACAGGCTGCTGCCTGAGTTTCTCTTTTATGCTCTCAACTTTATTTGCTCCGTTGGTACTGAAGTAATCCAAAAGTAAAAGTAAAAGTACCTTACTGATAGAATTTTCTAGCAAGTAACAAGTAACAATAAGGAAAGAGCCGCTAAAAGTTGCTTGTTTGCTATTCTGCCATTCATGTGGGCGTGGCTTTGACAAGTTCCGCCTACTTGGTACTAGAGACAGTTGGGGAAGCATCACTGACTTTGCAGCAAGCAAACATTATCAAACTTTATTTTCCTCCGATAGGTGGCAATGGCCGCGACCTTTCCAGCTGACTGATGAACTTTTAGCTGGTTGGCCTGCGGTGAAGGGCGTCTTCAGTCACGCTTAAGATCTAACATGAGCTGATGGAAGCCAGGAAACGACATTTCATCTCTGGCCTTTCGGCGGAACATCATCGCCGTCTTGTGCCGAATACGGCTCGCTCCGTCAGCCTCTGACATTTCATTTGACGTCTCATTCGTCTCCGTCACCGTAGACAGCGAGACACCTGATCAGAAGGCACACATCACTGATCATGAATTGATAAAGCATTATATGCTGGGGATTGATTACGTGTCTGTCTTTGCTATTTCATGGACGGCCCACACAGTTTCTGAGGGTTGTCAATTTAACGTCTCCGTCGCGAAGCTGTCAATGTATCATGGATGAGATTTAAGGTACAGGGGTGGCGGAAGTGCGGCTAAACTCTTTATCATTGTTTTGTCTTTCTTTTTCTATTCTTTTTAAACTATTTTACACTTCTTTATTCAGTTTGAATTCTTCGTCTTACACAGTGCCGAATTCCGAATCTAATCAGAATTAGGCTGTCCATGTAAACCCACCTATCGCAGATTCAGCTCCGGGTCCGCAGATAAGCAGCATGCGGGCCGGACGCGGACCGCCTATTGAGGGCCGCTGTCTTAGACCCCCTTAATTCACCATAAAATGACAAATCAGCAGGAGAAGCAGGTTTTTAAACCGTAAAAAAAACCCAACTTGTTTCATGACAAAAATTTTAATTAGTCAGTTTCTTTCATTGGATGAACTCAACCTTCTGGTAAAACATATCTTTTAGAAAACTATTTGGTTTTTTGGCTGAATCAAGTAACAAAATTCTGGCAGGAAGTCCTTCTTATCCACAGAACTTATTCAACAGCAGTGGTTACTGCCTCCTCCTCATTGGCTCCTCTGACCTGTGGTGTCCCCCATGGCTCCATCCTCGCCTCCTTACTCTTTGCAAGATATGTTCAACCAGACAGTTGAGCAGGACATTAAAGGTTTTATGGAACTAGCTGATGTTTGTATTCGTATGTTGAATGTGGCTCCTTTCAAAAAGTAAAGTATTTACTTATAAAGAAGAGCCTGAGATAAAACAAAAAAAAAAGTCACTCTGCTGTTTTCTCCGGTCCAAATTGTATTTAAAAGGTTTCCGACGACAGATGAAACTTCTGGTTTTCATCTTTCTCCCTTCAGGGCAACATCACGGGTCTGACGGGTAACATGGATTTCAAGGACGGCGGCTCAAACTCTCACGTCCAGTTCGAGATCCTCGGCTCCAGCTTCAGCGAGACCTTCGGCAAGGACATCAAGAGGGTGAGCTCTCGGCTTTTTCACATCCCTGGACGAGCTGGGAATAAATGATGCAGAAGCAACGTTGCCCACTCTTCATGGTCCGTTTCTCTGTGGGTGGAGGATTTGATTTTAATGGCGAATAATTGGTAAAAGTGAAAGAATTTTGAATAGAGTGGCTTTTATTTCGTTTATATAGACTGTTGTTGATGATAAGTCAAAATGTATGGAAAGGAAGGATGATGTGGTGTCCTGATATTTGATAAGTTTATTAATTGTTTTTGCAGAAAAGTCGCCTTCTTATCACTTAAAAGGTGGCTTCGACGCCATCAGAACATCCGTTTTCTTCCACGTATCCGGGCTTGTATGTTCTTTTAATAGGTAGCACTAGAAAAAAGTAACAACATAGAATTAGGGTGTTACCGCTAACTTATAATTTAACTACCTTAGGTGAGTGGCTTAGACACCTAAGGTGGCTAAATTATAAGCTACAGGCAGCAAAGCTGAGCACCATCACATCCTTACGTCAAGACGGTTCTGACTCTAAATCCAGACCCGGGGCATAGAAGGAGAGAAAAATTATGGCACTTGTGAAAAATGACCCCTGCAAGTAGAAAGATCTCAGTCTCGACAACGTGTTAGGTCTTTACTCCGACATCTGCTAACATTTTGGCTGTTAAGCCTTCATCTGAGCAAGGGGAAGAAGTTGTTGGAGATGAAGCAATTTATAACAGGTGTTATAGAGTTGGCCTCTAATGTCACAATGTGAGGATAAAAGGTTTTATCATTATACGCTAATGACCTCACAGGCAAATTGGGTAGCACTTCCTGTTCTTCTAACACTTTCATTCTTTTACCCTTTTATCATTTTATCCTCACGTTGTGACATCAGAGGCCAACTGTACTGGCACCTGGTATAAATTGTTTGTTCTCCACCAGCCTCTTCCCCTTTGCTACGATGAAGGCTCACCTAACATATCGGTGATTCTGAGATCTGTCTGTTTGTTAGTGCAATCTCTCTCTCTCTCTCTCTCGCTCACACACACACCCTGTCTGCTGTGTGGTTGATTGACAGGTAGATTAACAATCCTGTGAATGATGAAGGTAGACGGGCATCATCTACGTGACACTGAGCTCCAACACTTCATCAGTTTTTCCCAATCATTGAAGGAGTTTTTTTAACTGTGTCCTGTTAACCACGACTGCGCTCCTCTTTTATGACTTCAAAGACATCCCTGCTAATGAAATATGTCCATATGAAACAGGAAGTATGAGGTTTTGATGCGCGGAGTTCTCAGTCTTCCATATATCTCAGCAGGCTGTGAGGCCGTTATCATCATCACTGCTTTGCCGCATTGATTCAATCTCTCTCATTTACACTGATTGACAGTTTGCACTATGTCATCTTGATGCTGTGGAATGATCCGGCTCACGTGTTCCGTCTCATGTAACGTGGCACTTCTTGGTTCAGTCAGCGAGCTGATGGCGCCATTTAAATGGTTTCTCCTGTGAGCTCGTATATAAAACATGCATGCGGGAATTTTTCATTTTTATACCTTTTTTTATTTCTTCTTACATGTTGACATGACAATTCAGATTATTTAACAGCTTACAAATGATGCTGCACACACACACACACACACACACACACACACACACACACACACACGTCGCGGTTGCTTGAGTAATGAAGATTTAATCACCTAGCTTCTCATTCTGAGTTATGAGTCCCCCGTGTTACATAATGGCGGTAGAGTACAGCGCTATAGCTAACACACACATACACACACTCTGACATATCGATATGAGCCGCCACCCGCACAGATATATATCTCTATATATCTCTAATACTGGAATATAAACACACACACATTCACAAACAGACACACATTGTGAAGACCTCCCGGTTATTAACTCTCTCTCACGCACAAGCAGGGAGAAATATTATCATTAACATACATGAGTAATATCTTATGCTCTTTAGAGTCCCTCACACACATACGCTCACACACACACACATAAAAACATACTCACACACATATACACTGACACACACACAAAAACACACTCACACACACACACAAAAACACACTCACACACAAGCAAGGAGAAATATGATGATTAACATACAATCCATGAGAAACATCTTGTGCTCTTCCCCCTCCCTCCCATCCCTCATACACACACACACATACACACAAACACACAGACTGACACACGCATGCAAACACACACGCACACACAATGTCACTGACACACGCATGCACACACGCAGACTGTCACTGACACACACACATACGCTTGCACACACACATACACACCGACTGTCACTGACACACATACAGACTGACACACGCATGCAAACACACACGCACACACAATGTCACTGACACACGCATACACACACACACACAGAGATAGTCGCACACACGCACAGACTGTCACTGACACACACACATACGCTTGCACACACACATACACACCGACTGTCACTGACACACATACACACCGACTGTCACTGACACGCGCACACACTGACACACGCACACACACACATATACAGGCACACACATGCAGACATACATACTGACGCACACACACACACACAGACTGTCTCTGACACATACACATCCACACACTGACACACACTAACAGACACACACATAGACTGACACACACTAACAGACACACACATAGACTGACACACACTAACAGACACACACTGACACACACACTAACAGACACACACATACACACAGACTGACACACACACTAACAGACACAGACTGACACACACACTAACAGACACACACACACACACAGTTCCCCCTGTATTAATGGACATTTATCTACATCTAGATATTTGCATACATATGAATACAGGTTCATGAATGTGTGCAGAAGTTTTTACATTCAGAAACATCTGGTACAATATTTCCTTAGTTCAGGAAACTGTCGGGACTTAAACTCGCGGGGCTCCAGCATCCGTGACGATCGTTAATGTTGACGTTCTCTGTCGATGTCGGCGCCAAACTCCGACAGAGAACCAAACTGAACAAAAAAAAATCCATTCGGAGAACAATGCCGTTGCGTCTGTCCTTAAATCATTCTGGAAACCGAGCCGCTGTCCGATTGTTACCTGATCCAGGAAACAGCGGCTGGTTTATCTCACATCGACTTTCTCCGGGAAGGCAGTATAACTCTAAGGAGAGATGAGGCGGGAAAGTTTTATCTGAGAGTTTGTGATGTGAAGGTAGACGCTGCTGGTGACACTTCATCGACTCGCTCTCATCAGACTCACACACTCCATTTATCTTCGCACGACGGTGTTTGTGTTCCACCCAAATCTCCATCTCCATCTCCATCTCCCCTTGCTGTCCACGCCTCTTCCTGTCTCCTCCCGGGGGTTATTTCTCAAAGTGAATTTTTCCCCGTGGATGAAACGCCAACCCCCGTCCCTCCTCCGCATCAGACCTGATAGAGATTGAAATGTCATTTCCGTCTTTCCCTGGGAACCTTTGTGGAAGCAGCCTGGCCCTCCACACCTCCCCCATGTTCCCTCCCTCCCTCCCTTCCTCCCTTCGCTCCACACTTTTCTCATCTCATTTACTTTTGATGTGCCTTTGCAGCAATTTGTCGTTGCTAAATCACCCTCCCACAAAACACTGCAAAAAATAGAAAAGTGCTTCTTTTTTTTATCACCTCGTCGTCTTCTGTCAAGAATCAAGATGCTGTTTGTTGAGCAGACAGAAGAAAAGCCCGTGCAACTTTTGAGAGGAAGTTTTAATTTACGTCATCACAGCTGACTCACTGCGATATTTAACAAGGATTATTGTTTGCAGTTTCCCAGCCGTCAATAATTGCATGTAAAATAGAGCTGGATATAGAATCGGTTTACGGACTGACTTTTGTTTTTGCATAGTTTATGTAACTGAAAACTAAAATCATTAGAGGAATTAATAATGGCTGATAGTTTTCAAATTCCCATTAAAAAATGAAATAAAAATTTTATTCTGCATTTAGAGAAAAAAGTGGAAATATGGATTAGTATGAGGAGCAGAAGTACAGCCTGCCTTCTCTCTCTCTTTTTCTTTCTCCCTGCAAACACCTTTCCCTCTCCTCTCCCCCACACAGGAGTTAAAGAGATCCGCAATTACTTTGTTGAGAAGAAAAATGATGCACCCATCTGCCGATAAGGAGGCGAGCGTTGTCGCTGGACCCTCCGAAACGAATCTATTAGAAATGTTGGGAATGAAAATGAGCGTCAGACGTCGCTAATTTTAAATCCCTGAGATAATTTGGCATCGTTAGCAACAATTTCTGCCTTCGGCTATTCAGAGCCCGGTAATTTCTGTGAATAATGCATGTGACAACATAGATAATGCTCTCACTTTTCCATTTTTGCGCATAGCCACAAAGAGGGACTTTATTTTTTTTGCTGTTAGACGTGGTGAGTGATGGACTACTGAAAGTTTGGACGTCCCCCAGAGAGGCGCCAAAGTAGAGTTGGTGATCATCGCTGGACAGAATATGAACAAGCGTTAATGAAGGTCTAAAGAAGGATTGAATTTCGGATTTTAGCCATATTATGCTAGCGGCTAAGCTAACTATCTTAGATTAGTTTAAGGTAAATTATTTGACCCTATTTAGACCTTTTTTATGGTTGGTATGAAGTCACATAATTGTATTTAGTGAGCCCTAACACACTTTAATATGCCCCCCGCCCCCCCCCCCCCCCCCCCCCCCCCCCCCCCATAAGAATAAGAATTTCTAAATAGCCACGGTTAATACCTCCTCCTCGGTGGCCCTCTGACCAACGGTGTCCCACAGGGCTCTATCCTCGGCCCCTTACTCTTTAGCCCCTGCATTCTGCCACTGGGTCACATTATAAACATTCTCCAATAAGACACAGAGACCCAATAAGTGCTCAACCACACAGTTGGGTTGATATTGTGACACGTGACGGCTGAAAAACAGATTTTCAAAAGTCTTGTATCCCGTGGAAGGTTGAATAGGAAACGTGGCCGTGTGGAGTCCCTGCGGCGGGGCTAATTATCGAACACCCACGGATCATCTTATACATGAACAAAAGCTGCAGAAATCAAAAGCTGGGAAAAGCACAAACACACACACACACACTCACACAGGCACGCACACTAATTGACATTCATTCTGATGTGCGTTTCTTTGAAAGGCCCCGGAGAGCGCAGCTTTGTGTCGATTAGAAAACATCAAAGAGGTTTCATAACAGTAAAACGCATCAGAGAATAGCCGCTGAAAGGGAGAAGATGAAGAGCCGAAGTCCTCCTCAGGTGGGTGTGTTGACGGTGGGCGGGTGTGCGTTCGTGACCTTAAGAGTGTGAGCGTGTTTGTGTATCCTTGGAGCAAATATGTGTTTACCTCAGCGGAATCCCTGCATGGGGTGGAGTTACATCACCACCTGTGTCTCCGTGGAGGTAAAGTACGCGTGTGAAGTAGAAAGTACGCCTATAAAATACTGCATGGTTGCAGAATAAACTCGCCGATCATCCATTACGTTATTAAAATGAACTCCCGATAAATCATCGACGTGAAACGGCTGCTTGTTTGTTTTTTTAGTCATACGACTGTTCTTTTATTCATAAGCGTTCATAAAAAGGATTTTTATGTATTTATGTATTATTTTATATTTACTCAAATAAAGAATCTACATTCTTATCCCACTAAACACAAAACTTTTTTCTTTCTTTTTTTCATCCACAATTATGATTTCTTTTAGTTTTGATCCCTCCTTTTTAAAACCCGAATCAGACAGGAGGAGGAGGAGGAGGATGAGGAGGTGAAGGTGTAGAAGAAGAAGCGTGTCAGACGGGATGAGGAGGTGGGCTTGCGGTACAGGGAGGTGAGGAATGGTGGCATTTGGCTCGGCCGTCCGCGGCGGAGTGAGTTAGGGAATTGCAGTCAGCAGCATTTTGGATGTCAGGACGGAAAAAGGTCTGACATTTGAGGGAAAAGGGGGAAGAAGCACGGAGCGCAGGAATAATGCATGAGCGGCGGCGCTGAGAGCGGGGTAGAGATTTATTCTCCATGTTTGACCTCCGCTGGGAGGGGAGCTGGATATGAAGACAGAAGCTGGACGTGAAAGCAGCGTGAAGGGGAGGAGCTCCGGATCAGATCGCCGCCGACGGCCTTTACTAGCCGGGATTAACTCTCAGTTCCTACTTTTTCTTAGATCGGATTTTTTTTGTGTAGCTGTCCAGCTACGACTCCAGTATGAAGAGCTGAAAAAACAGTAACGGAATCGTCGCACGCAGCACTTATTGGATATACAGTCCGTTACTAAGTGGTCCTTTATTATTAGCAATTGTACAGGTTGCCAAAACGAATTGACATAAACGTCAAAATTCTTGTTTTATTATATTATTACGGTATCGACATTACCGCAAATCCCTCTTGTAAACTCGATAACTTCAAAAATCCTCAATCACCCCTTTCCTGTCGCCGACGACACAAACTGCAGGACGTCAAGTTAAGCAACAGTAAATTATACCAGAAAGACGTTTAATGGGAAAACTGAGGAGTTTTTAATGACCTAATAATAATAATAATACATTTAATTTATAACGCAATTTACATTTGGATCAAATGTCAAAGTGCTACAAAGTAAAAGCAGATAAAAGCATCAATAAAAAATATAATAATAACTATATAAAAACATGACCAAAAAGCAACAATGTAAATTAAAGTTGGAGGAAGACTGGGTCTGATGTGGGGTGCCAATTAAAATTGCTTCGGTAACCTACTGTTACATTGTTTAAAATCGTTTTTTTAACTCGACCTTGTGTGAGTTGAAAGGCGCCTATTAATAAAATGTATTACTTTTATTATTATTTAGTAAATTTTCCCGATTGCTGTATCCCACAAAATGTATTAATTCATCATTTATTGGTTTATGATGTCGTGGACAATTCTCGTTAACGGACTGTAACAATAACATTAAAGTGGGGTCAGCTTTAGCCTCTATGGCTAATTTCCAGCTTCAGTCCCCGGCCAGTCGACAGTGGGCGCCGTTAGATCCCATCAGCAGTAATGCAGGTGTTGGATCGGTCCATTGTGGTGAGGGGAGCCGAGAAGTAAGGCAAACCTTTGAATGTACCGGTCCGTGAAAGTTTCAAGCATGAGCTGTGGTGATGAGCTGTGGTGATGAGCTCTGGGGAGTGACTGAAAGAACCAGGTCAAGACGCTCGCGGCCAAAACGAGTCTCCTTCAAAGAGTGTCTGGGCTCGGCCTCAGAGGCGACCGAGGCAAACTGGTGCTGGAGCCAAACATGAATAAATAAAACGAATAAATCTGAAATAAATAGCTCTGACTCACCGAATTGACAGTCTGTCAACGTAAATAACTTACTTCAATTTACTTCAACCTCAAATGAATATACGGGGGTCACAAACAGCAATTAAATAACTAACGTCGTGCGGCGCCGTGAATTCTAATCAGCCCATCTGCTCGGGACGACGAGCTAAAATTAGTCGAGAGAAGCATCAAGGTGGAAAAACGACGTACTTTCCTTTCACAGCCTTCAGTTATGAAATAGCATCCCATAAAGGAGCTACAGCATGCTTGAGTTATTTTGTCCAAGCTCCAGACCTCTAAATTTCCCTTCAGGATTCTGTAACAAGACTTTAATTTCTTGTGAGGGAAACATGGAGGGGGGGGGGTGCTTGAAAAATGCTGACTCATTAAAATGGAACCAAGCAACAAGACATTGATTTAAAGGTAAATTACAGTTTTTGAAAAGTACATTTTTGTTTGCTAGGTTGAAGAGCTGATCTTTTCTACACACTGTGTCGATTCAGCTGAGAAATGATGGTACGAAAACCTTCGGAGATGAAGCTTCCGCTAGTGTTGATTGTTCCCCAAATCAATCCAGTTCTTCCTTGCACTAGGATCTATAATGTAAAAGGCTCTATATTATCCGTGAAATAGTTTTTGTATTCTGGCCTTGAAACAGTGTTTTTCATAGGACAAAAGTCCCCCTAGTGACTAAAATATGAACTACTAGAGTAAAGTAAGGAGTTTATACCAGATACATCTCCTTGAGTCGAATCGTACGCACCAAATTTGTACTAAATCGGACAAAGGATTAGGAGACTATGTACGAAAATTTTTTGCTTTTTTCGTAAAAATGCCCCCTTCTGATTAAAACATGAAATATTAAAGTAAAATATAAACAACCAAGCAACAAGACACTGATTTAAAGTTAAATTACAGTTTTTTTGTACAGTTACAAGGCATTATGTTCCATATAAAAACGTCAGCTGACTATTATCAGCAAATAAGAAGGCTTCTATCCCTTGGAAGCCCGAGACACTCAAAGTCCGTTCCAAAAGTCATTCTATTCAGTTATGTATTTTTCATTATAGAAAACCCCGTCTTCACTGAGGAACTGTATGTAGTTGGAAAAAGAAGTGATATTTTCAAGGCTCTCCCGGTAATCTGGGCATATTCTGCCTTAACCTTTACCCAGAATTCCAAATGCCAAAGCATACTTTTCAGTCCACTTTTATTTGTTAGGTTAGAGGTGATTTCTTTTCCCACACTGAAGGGGATAATCTGCCTTGGACTTTCGTAAATGGGTCAAAGGTTCGTTCTGTGGCGCTTCTCGAGTCGTCTGCAGTCGAGTAGCTTCTTACTGTCCGGACTCGGTCTCTCTGAAAAATCCCAATGGAAGAGGAAACGGACAGACTGTGACAAAAGCAATGGAAATACTGCAAAGATAGCGTAATGTTGTACAAATTCCACGTGGCCTATGGATGGTCCGTGGTCCAACGGCTGCATTAAAACCCTTTAATGTCCTCAGCAAGAAAAAAAAACTGTTGGAAAATGAAATCTTTGCATATTTTATTTTTTTTGGGGCCATTTATTAATTCAATATCTTTGAAACTGTAAATTTTCCATAAAATGACAAACTGCTCTGTGTTTAAACAGTAAAAAAAAAAAATCTGACTAATTTGAAAATCCATTTATATAAGGTCGTCTCATAATTTCGGTGAAGCGTGTTTTTGGAAAACTATTTTGCCCTTTTTATACTTTTTTGGTTTTGTGAAGTTACATAATTCTGTTCAGTGATTCCTCACATGCTTTAAATTGCCAAATAAAATCCAGATTATTCAATAGGACTTTCTCCATAGCCATGGTTATTGCCTCCTCCTCGGTGGTACATGTGACATGTGGCGTCCCCCAGGTCTCTAACCATGGCCCCTTACTGTTTTTCCAATACATGCGGTCACTGGGTCAGATTATAAACGGGGTCAGTCACATTCTTAACAAGAAATAGTGACATAAAATGATCTAATTAAAGGCTTAATGAAACCACCAAACATCAGAATGACTGTTTTCACTGTAGGTATCTTCAGAACTACCAGATCCGTCGCTCTGAAGATCCAGAGGGAACAAAAGAAGGTTCATCAGTTTCAGTCTCTCTACATCGTCTTATTCTCTTTTGTTGCTGTATTCAAATTACCATCTTCTAGTTCAGGAGTTCAGGAGAACAGAAGTAAGACTGGAGAGACGCTAATTTATCCACGTGTGCCTTAATGAGAAACACGGCCACTATCTCACACATGTAAAGAAAGACGAGGACCTGAGATCATCTACAGGACAGCAGTGCTGAGAATAGCTTCCTTGTTATTGAACAAGCGTTCTCTCTTTTCCTCCCCCACCTCCTTCCTCTCATCTACATTTAGCGTCCATCATCTTCTGCTTGCTTTACACCTCTTACTCTCCTCATCCTCTCATCTTCAACACATGTTGTCCTGCTTGATATTCGTGGACATGGTGTGAGGGGAGATAAAACCGTCACATTATTGGATGTTTTTACGTGACTCAATCTTTCCTTTTTGTCTCAGGTTTTTTCCAACAACATTTGCTTTGTGGCTTTAAAAAAATCCATCTAGAAATATCTCCCTCTCTTCTTTTTCCTCGCTCCGGCACATAAAACCCAAAAAGCCGTGACTTATCACGGTACGCTCAGCGAGCTCCGCGAGGACTGGATGCTGTGGTTGTATGTTTGTGCCTGAGATGCACCTTGGGAGAAGTAGTTGGTTTCGATCCTTCAGGTTTTACGTCCGCTTGGACCATATAGTTTCGGAAAACAGCAGCTCCGTTTTGTTTATTGAACCAGAACCGGACCATTAGTTCTGGAAACAAGACCTGAGGGCATCAGTTCCTCCAGTCTATGGCTGTTTAACCTGGACCAACACCACGACCAAAGCATCAGTTTCTGTTACGGCGTTTTCTAAGTAGCTCTATGCTGATGTCGCCGAAAGTAGTATATCCCCGAAAAAGCCCCCAATCTCCTGTGTTGTGCAATCAATCCCCCTGACTGAACTCTTCAAATCAAATGAAAAGTTATGTCCACAGTATGTTTCGTAAAAATGTTAGTGACTAAAATATGAACGATTTAAGTAAAAACTCAATGTATATAAGATAGATCTCCTCGATTTCATTCTTATGCACCAAATTTGGATGAATCATTGAGAAATTATGGCACGAAAACTTTAGGATATATACCTCCCCCTAGTGTTGATTGTTCCCCAAATCAATCCAGTTCTTCCCCCGCATTAAGATCTATGGCGTAAAACGATTGAAAAGAATTATCTATGAAATGTTTTTTTTGAGTTCTGGCCTTGAAACAATGTTTTTCACAGGAAAAAGCTCCCCCTAATGATCAAAATATGAACTACTAGCATAAAGTATGATGTGTACAAGATCGATCTCCTCGGGACTATTCATACTCACCAAATTTGGTCTTTGGGGTGAACTTTCCACAGGGATTAAAGCATCAAGTCCCATTAGCGCTACTAAATACATTTGAATTACAATCCACTTTTCAGTATTTTACAGAGTGGAAGTAAAAAAAAAAGAAACAAAAAAAAAGTGCGGTTTGATTCAGCGGTAGTGTGTAATCCCCAGAGTGCACATGTTACACTGAGATCTTGTAGAGACGACAGCTGTCTTACATCTAACACACACTCCATACAGCATCATCGGTAGAGGAGCGGTCGGGGGAGGAGCCATTGGTTCCCTGCCGCGCTGGAGATGAATCGCTGCAGCGTCGTGACTCGCCAGACCGTACAATAAGAGACGGGCCGCATGTTTAGCGTATCGACGCTAATTAAGATATCCAGGCCGAGATTACAGGGCGTGTTCAAATTAATGGACGCACGGTTGATTACACAGTTTGATGAGTCTCCTCTAAACTGAGACTGACCCGTTTTTTATTGTATCGATTTTCTTTGTTTTTGTTTTCTCTTCTTCTTCATCTTCTTCTTCGCGAAGATGCATGAAAAGTGTTCGTAATCCGATCAGTTTAATTAGGCCGTATCAGAGCAGTAACAATAAGTCCATATTCATGTCATGATTCTTCATGTGCTGTTTAGATCAGCGTCTGTCACGAGGAATGAAGCCCACCATGAGTGCAAACACTTCACTGATGATGCGAGGGGGGGGGGATTAATGGCACACAGAGACACAGATGGGTCTGAAGCCTATTCAACCATCGCCGTCCCATCTAATCAATAAGCTGTGTGTGTGTGTGTGTGTGATTGCTATAGGCTTCATCAAAGCCACACACACACACATACACAAGCAGGCGAACAAACAAACAGCTTAAATCAAAGTTGAACATTAAACCCAATTACCAAAATGTTTATCCAGCACAAAATGTTCTAAAAAAAAAAAGCCGGCCACAAATTTCATCTTCGGTTTGTTGCGATGTTCATTCACTTGGTTCTTGATTGCAGACAAATTTAGTTTCATTGTTTGATTCTAACATTCGATGGGATTATGAATATATTTATGAGAGTCAAAAAGAAACATCGCACTTCCAACAAATTCACCCAGATTGAGTTGAATTCTAAGTTATTTGATGGACTTACTCACACCCAAGCATTCACTCACAGACAAGCATTCACTCACAGACAAACATTCACTCACAAACAAACATTCATTCACAAACATTCACTCACAGACAAACATTCACTCACAAACAAAAAATCATTCAAACAAACATTCACTCACAAACAAGCATTCACTCACACACAAGCATTCATTCACAAACATTCACTCACAGACAAACATTCACTCACAGACAAACATTCATTCACAAACATTCACTCACAGACAAACATTCACTCACAGACAAACATTCATTCACAAACATTCACTCACAGACAAACATTCACTCACAAACAAAAAATCATTCAAACAAACATTCACTCACAAACAAGCATTCACTCACAAACAAACATTCACTCACTCAAAAACATTCACTCACAAACATTCACTCACAAACAAATATTCACTCACACACAAGCATCCAATCACAAACATTCACTCACTCAAAGACATTCACTCACACACAAACATTCACTCACACCCAAGCATTCACTCACAGACAAACATTCATTCACAAACATTCACTCACAGACAAACATTCACTCACAAACAAAAAATCATTCAAACAAGCATTCACTCACAAACATTCACTCACAGACAAACATTCACTCTCAAACAAACATTCACTCTCAAACAAACGTTCACAAACAAACATTCATTCACAAACAAAAATTCATTCTCACAAACAATCATCACTCACAAACATTCACTCACTCACAAACATTCACTCACAAACAAACATTCACTCACAAACAAACATCCACTCACAAACATTCACTCACAAACATTCACTCACTCACAAACATTCACTCACAAACAAGCATCACTCACAAATATTCACTCACAAATATTCACTCACAAACAAGCATCACTCACAAACATTCACTCACTCACAAACATTCACTCACTCACAAACATTCACTCACAAACAAACATCCACTCACAAACATTCACTCACAAACAAGCATCACTCACAAACATTCATTCACAAACAAACATTCACAAACAAAAATTCATTCTCACAAACAATCATCACTCACATTCACTCACTCACAAACAAACATCCACTCACAAACAAGCATCACTCACAAACATTCACTCACAAACAAGCATCACTCACAAACATTCATTCACAAACAAACATTCACAAACAAAAATTCATTCTCACAAACAATCATCACTCAC
>VRLP01004463.1:0-48564 GCA_009660295.1 Lophius piscatorius
GTGTTGTGTTGTGCAATATTCGCTCATGCGGTTATGTATGTACATCAACATACATTGTAGATATAAAGAATCCTCAATATATTTATAAATAAATATATGTTTTGCATTTTTGTAGTAGGTAGATCATTTTGACTTGGTCATTTTATAATTAGCTCGCATGCTAAAAAAGTGTGAGCACCCCTGAGTTAAGGAGTGATAAGAGACTACCACTACTGTGTTTTCTTGTACTACTTGATGTTACCTCCCCAGACCTCCTAGTTAGCGCTTAGCCTATAGCTTCATGCTTAGCCTAGGTAAGATTAATCTAAATCTTAGCACAGACTAACTACCTTATCCCATACAGCAGAGTAACCAGGCCATGGTCTTAAAGGCCCAGACCTTGCGCTTTGTAATATTAAAACTTTGGCAAAACTTGCGAGTTTTGCTGCAGCTCACGTTATAAATTAAAATTCAGAAGAATCGCTGTACTTCTGAAATGAGATCGGAGGAATGTCTGAATCGAGATTATGATCTTTTTATGATTGCATAGAAGTTATTAGTCTAATATCTGGGAGAATTGAAGTTAACGCATAACAGCCAATAAACATGTTAAAATAAACATGTCTTATAGTAATATTGTTGAGAAGATTCACATAATGCTAGTTTCCAGTAGTACTGTTGGGCAGACTAGCTGTATTTACTAGTGATGTAAAGGTAAAAATTATTTTAAAGGGAACCCTGACAATAAAGACATTAAGGCATCATTGTGCCATAAATATTTTTTCATAATGATACACGGTGTTAACAACTCAAGCCGCTCTAGGTGGTTGTTGTTTTCGCAGCATTGGTGAAAGAAAACCTTATATAATGCCGCATTGTGGCGCTTTTGGATGTACTTTCCAAAGAAGGGTAAGCGATGCAATGAAAGACAGGAGACGCCGGACACTCTCCTGCTAAAATCTGAACCAGGTCACAAATGCAGAGAGTCTGAAAGCAGACCATCGGACACGACCGCGACCGTAGAGGATATCATACAACGATGGTATGATCTATGTCTTTTAAACATGACTCTTCACTACTTGCTAATCTCCTGTCAAATGTAAATCCAGACACTCTTCTCCACCCACTCCACAACAGCTTCAAATGTGACCAATTGCAAAAAAAATAATGAGATGTACACATGTAGGGCCTCTGCAAAGCAAAATTCATATCTCATTGTATTCTATGATGACAGGTGGACAGAGTAGTGGCCCCCCTTTTGTGGGGGCATCATGAGCATAATCTTAAAATATATCTGATTAATATTATTGTCATGTTATAAACCAGTTGCTCGTTGACTGAACTAAACACCACACGACCTCTGTCATCCTTAAACTTACCTGAGTCATGGTCATGACATGACATGGGTTCAGGAGGTAGATGACAGTCTTGGTCGCGAACTTGAATCCAACCTCCACTCCAAAAGTCATGCACAGTGCCACCAGCAACAGGTTTTTCCCCAAACTATCTTCTTTGGTCCTTGTGCAGTCTTTCCCGATCACTTTGAGCTCTTTTGAGAGGTTTATCTTCTTCAGCGCCACAACGATCTCCAGCAAGGAGATGAGGGTGATGACCAGACTTTCACTGATGCGCTGATGGGGGGCGAGGAAGGCGGCACACTCTGGGCCTCCATTCCCCTCGAATTTGGGGTCCACCCCCCCGTAGACCCAGTCCAACAGGCTATATATGTTATATCTGGACATATTCCTCTTCTCGTGCTGGAAAAGATACGAACAAGGTGGAATAAAAGACGTCACACCTACTTCTTGGCGAAACATGAACTGCAAGATTTTTCTCCCGCAGTTGGTGTCGTGGATGAGAAGGAGGCATGTATCCACCGCCTCTGGCTATTCAAGCTAACGTTTGCTAAATCAACTACCGCATCCGCAGTTCGGGGAGCCACTTCAGCGAGCAGTAGGCTAGTTCATAACAGCTATTCCCTCAAGCAGAAACTAAGCTAACTAACATGTACATTATGAATGAAATACGTATCAAATGAGCCGAACAACCATGTTGGCTATGCTTCTAGTCATACCAAACTGTAAAGGTCCTCCAACGTGTGTTAGCACCAGCGCAGACACCGGACAGGAACCGCTAGCTTGGCAACTGGGGGCAGTTCATGGGGACTGGAATTTCCCGAATTTACGCTGTCAGGGGGTACATGGTCAATTTACAGCACAACCACTGCATTCAGGCCAATAATGACGGGAAATTATCATCGAAGGAGACTCAATAATAATAATTGAAAAAAACGAAAGTAAATAATCTACAAATAACCACTCAATTTAAAAAAATGAAACTATACTCATTAAAGGTATATTCATACTTTTTTTCAATACAGACAAACATTTTAAGTTATTGCTGTATATGTCTTAAACCTAATTGACGCGAATGCATGAACGAAATCCATAAGTTCACAAATGGTGCGTACAACTTTTATTTCACTATCTTGATCAAAGCGCATGAACTGCCTAACAGACAAAAAAAGAGGGCTTAAATTTTCCCCAACCCAATGAAGCCACTCAGAGCACGTGACGCTGACGCGTTCACTGATTAACGGACAATTTGTAATTCATGTTGCAGCTGAGAAACAAACTGCAATGAGATGCAGATGGAGAAATGTTTGATTTCGAGACCTCAATTCTTCATTAGTATGGGGTTGTCCTCAGCTACGTCGAGTATTATTTTAATTTCCCTGGAACAATGGAAAACAGTATCATAATGACACCACAAAACTAAATTGGGATTCCAATAGGTTTTCAGTTTAGAAAATAAATCCCGATAAATAAATCATTTCTCAATTTCAGAGAAATACAATTGTATGTGTTCTCCCTGTCCCTCCCATTGCTCTTGGGTTTACACATTTTTTTGAAGCTGTTTCTTTTGTTAAATTGTACTTGCATTATAGTATTGATATAAATAGTATGTACAGCTCAGCCTAAGCACGTAGTTTAATTAAATTGTTAACTTTCAGAAATTGTTCTGTTTGGTTCTAACATTTATTCAATTTGTTATGTCAGTTTGACTATGGACAATTTATTTCATAAACTAAAGACATCTGTGCAAATTTACTCTCAGATAAATGTCTCATTTCTGGTAACACTTTCCTCTGTATCCTCATAAAGCATCTACACACAATGTATTCTGTACAAATCCATTTTTAAGTGAAAGAATCAAGGGGATTTTGGTGAACCCTAGATATTTGTCATAGTGCTGCCATAAGGTCAAACTTTGAGTATTTAATTTTAATTGAAAAAATAAAGTGTAAGTAATGGATAACTGATTCCTTCACAGGCAATAATTGTCCATAGTGATTTTGGCAAACTGTTAGTGGAGAGGATTGCTCCAGGGCATTGGATTATAAAAGAGATAAGAACTCTTAACTGGTTCGGCTGGCCGGCAAATATACTTTATTTGTAGGTCTTAGGAGTAAGAAAATGATGGCTTTGGGAACAAGGAAATAGAGCCTCTGCTGCAGCAGTTGTGAAACCGCTGCTTGTTTGAACATGAACATGCAAGGCATCATAATATATGTAACTGCACTTTGCTGTGCAACTATTGTGGGATAGGTGAGAAGTGGTCCTCATGGGTGCAGGCAGGGTTGGCATGTTGTTCCATTGTTTGATAGTCTTTACAATTCCAGCCGCCAAAAATACGCTTTGACATCACCTGTATCCTGTAAACTATGAACAAAGACAATCTAGGGCTACAGTAATAGTAGTTAGTCAAACATGAGTTTGATTTTAACGCAAGCAAAAGAGCTTAAATATTTGTTTTAAAACCAATTCATGTTAGTGGAAATAGCAGCAATTACTGATTAAAGTAAATCACAAAATGCTGAATTGGCACGATGTATACAGCACTCACTGTGGTGCAGCGCCCATTTGAGAGCAGGTCCTGGGTACAAATTATGAAACGATTGTTTCATGCTGTATTTGTTAACTGCTTCACCATGCACAGTGAGGAAATAGGTCTATAAGGCACTGTGGCTTAGTCTCACAGCTGGTCTTGTGGAGAAACTAAGCATAGGTGTGTAATCAGTCTCTAATACATTGTATAAATAAGTATTACATCAAAATGGAACTTTTAATGACAAAATTTACAGTTTTGCTTGAAATGAATAATTAACATCCACGAGCAGGAATGCTTCTATCCCAGTTCTATGAAACTGCAGCCAATTTCAAAACAGTCATTTTCCTGTGAGGATGAAGATTCAGTTGCATTTCTGATTTACAATGCAATTTGTTCTGAATTACTTCTGAATATTAAATCTTGAACACGTTTCATTCAGGAGCAGGAAAGCCTGCTGAGGAAACAGCCTCATCTGCAGACTCTTCACCACTTTGCAGCCCAATGAAACGGACCTGGTTTTGAATAAAAAGGTTGATACAGTCTGTTCTCACAGTCCCATAAGGGACAACTGTGCCTATGAAGTCCTGGTCTTGCTTTAGGAGGCAGAGAGGAACAGAGAGAAGGCTAAAGATTAACTGGCCTCCCAGCATTTGAGCCTGAGGGATAAAGAAATAGTTAGTCTCCGGGCTCCAGATTCTTAACTCCTCAACCAAAAAAACCCTCCAAACTGTCAAACAGGAGCAACTTAGTGAAATCAAGACTCTTTAGGCCTGGTGGAAAAAGGCCAATTAGCTAGGAAAGAGCAACTGCCCTCGATAGCTGCATAGAAAGAATCTGTTGAAAGCTTCTAATTGTCTTTGTTCATACTAGTTGGCTTCCTGTGGAGAATACAGTTACTATTTCCAAATAGTTCCAAATGGACAGTTCTTTCCAAATAAAAGCTGCCTTTTTTCAACTTTAGACTCACTGTACCCGTAAATGAGAAACACTTGGAATGGAATATGTTTGATTGCACTGCGATCATATTCTTGGTACAGTTTACAGCAGGATGCTATTCTTTATTTTATGTAGGCCTACTGTGTTTTTTATTTTGCAAAGATGACCACAGGATTTCCAGACTGCAGTCTGTGTCTGTGTCATTTCTTCCCCTTGTTTCTTCAGAGTTTTAATAATAATTTGTTTGGGACATTATCCCTAATAAATGAATACATTTTTATCCAATAAGAGTCTTTGACGACACAGTTGTTACAACCCATTTAAATGTCACAGAATGTACCATGTACAGCTTTATTCTTGATTTGAACTAATTAGGTAAGTGATGTTTATTTCACATCCATAATATCTCCACCTCCTTCACCCACCAGACGTCATCTTGGTGTTCCAGAGGATGCTCACTATGACCAGGTCGCCCGCTGGCCTGTCAAATGTTACAAGTGTTGCCGTTGTAAATTCTGAAAAGTCAGTGCAACTACCAGTCTGGGCAGCATGCTTTATCTTTTGTTCAAATATTACCATTATGCCAAGGCTAAACTTCCAAAAAAGCATCACAGATGAAAAAGGGTTCGGGCAGGATAAAGATCAGCAGGTTCACTATGTAAGTCTGAGGTTTGGTTTTCTAGTTTATCATTTTCACTGTTTATATTTGTGAAAGTTTCTGCATGCCAGTTTTGAGGTTCTGAGTCAATAAAACAACAAAAAAAAGCTGCTTCTATTCTCCAGCTCTCCATAATGCAAAATCCATGTATCCACAACTGAATCAACATCCTCTTTAAATACAACATGGGTGACAGTATGTCTGAAACAAACATAAACGGTGATGGACAAAATCCTGCCTCTTGCTGTCAGTGGAGACTTTAGTAGCTTTACTTTACAGTTAAGCACACTGTAAGATTATGTAAACCTAACGCAGTAAAGTTAATTCTGATTTTGATCATTTTGACGTCTTTTGTCAGAGCTGTTATTGTCGCCAGGGGGCGATGTTACCATTTCCCCTGCCTGCGTGGCTTTGAGAATTCATTCCATGGGGGACTGTTTGGAGGATATTTGGTGAGAAAGCACCACTTCATTATTAATCTAATTTCTAATTTCCATCAAATTCAAATCAAAATATAAAAGATTATTAACATTTATTTTATCACAGCACGAATTTCCTGTTGCAAAATACAAATAATTAAAAATCCCCGTCAGCACTGTGCTGCTGCCGGTCTCCATTTGGAACATTATATATTCGTCAATGCAAGTTCATTACATTAAAAGAGAAAGAATTGCGATGATTTTCTTTTATTTGATTTTTCTTTCATTTATTACGCTGTACTTCTTTGCTGGTCTGTAAATTTCTATCCTTATGCAATATTGATTTAATATTTTTTGCTGTGTGCACTCCAGGAAAATTTGGACTGCAGAAGAAACTATTTCAGTTCCAAATCCAACAAACATTAAAAAAAACAGAAACAAATGTCTCAGAGAATCTGACATATTTGTGTTAGTGTGTGATCCATCACTCCCATATTGCATACATTTAAATAATTAATTCCTGCGCGGATGAGATTGAAAAATACATCCCAGGCAGCTAATACAGGCAAGGGAAAACCAGCGTTAAAAAAAATAAAAAATGGAGGTTGGAGGTTTATGTTTGTCAGAATGGTGCGAATATCAATGTACTCCTGAGGGGGCGGCTGTGGTTTGATAGGCCCACTCATCTTTTCACTGCAGAGAAGGAATCAGTCAAGGATGTTAATCTAAACATCAGTCATGCATGGGGAACACCCCACGAGGAGAATAAGTCTGCTCATCCATGCACCTCCTGGGGGAAGTAGGGGGGCTTTGAGGAGGCAAACAGAATGGATAAGTATGTCAGGGTATCATCTATCAGGAGGTATTATGTGGGCTAACTTTAGGCACAGGCATAAAACCCAAACCGAATTAGTAAGCAACCTCCAAACTGAAAATTGTGCATATCTCACCGGACTACATTACAACTATGTGTCAGCTGACCAGCAGTGAAAACGTGTCTCCTGTGGGGGAGAGTGAGAGAAAAGAAACATACGTTTCTGATAAATGTTAATGCGATAGATCTTCTATCCCATCCTACAGCCATTCCAATAAGCCACACCAGTAGATGAAAATATAAAGATTTCACGACCAGTCCATTTTCTTATTATCTACAATATGCTGCGTTTCATTTTCTCTCATCAGCCTTACAAAAAGCTTCCACTGCCTCTATTTTACTTCCGCTCATGCTGGGTTATCTTCCCGAGGACATGTACAGCTGTCGAGTCTTTTCCTCCATGAAGATTCATCATCCTGACTGCAGGGCATCTAGGCTTTCCACTCCAAGGCTACTTTAATGTACCATGACTGTCGAGGGTGCTAACAGCAACAGAAACCTGGAAGCATTTTCTCTTTTGCTAATCGATGAAACCTAAGATGAAAATCTTTGACGATGTGAACTGATTGCAGAGATTACATTTGAGTCACATCTCCCAGCTTTGTAATGGCTTTCCTGTATATAAGGTTATGTAGCTGGGAAAATAACGGTAATATGATGTAATAGTGATGATGCTCATGTCAAGTTTTGGTTTGTCAAGCCAGATTCTTTTCTTTAGAGGTGTAT
Source organism: Lophius piscatorius (assembly GCA_009660295.1). Classification (NCBI taxonomy): domain Eukaryota; kingdom Metazoa; phylum Chordata; class Actinopteri; order Lophiiformes; family Lophiidae; genus Lophius; species Lophius piscatorius. The sequence goes on from VRLP01004463.1 coordinate 7,484, forward strand.
AGGAGAGTTTGATGACAAAAATTTAGCATTCAGTGAGAACTAAGTATCATCAAAAATTGAGAGGGTAATTTGAATGAGGTTTTGCGTCTCATAAAAGCAACCTCATTAGGTCTGTGCTTTTTTTTGTTGAGTTTATTAGCTGTAGAACAGCCACAGTTATCCAAGTAACTGTGGAGCAATCAAAGGAACCATAATGAGCCATTGTCGGTTTCACTGTACCGGCTGTCTGTACTTATACCTGCATGGCTTAATCTTTGAGAAAAACACATGCTACTGGCAGTATCAACCAGGCAGAACTCGGCCACGTAGCCAGCTGGCCCTCTGCATGCTGAACTAGAGGACAAGGGAACGGAGAGGCGAGTCGACAGGTTCAAACTCAATGTGGGGGTTTCGAGTAACGTCACGCCTCCCAGTGATGATTTCCGAGACAGGATGATTGGGCCGGTGCTGGCCCTGTCTGTAAACTTTTATTCATGCAAAGTCTTTCATGGTCCATAACAGTTATTCCAGACTAATTTCTTAGCCCTCCCTAGTATGAAACCATGGGGGTCTTGGTTTGTCCCATTAGCAATGTTGCAATGTCTGCTTCTCAAAACTGAGAAGCAGATGAATATCGCATTGTAACATTTAGACCAACCAGTCTGCTGTGATGTGCTTGACAAATCATCAACCTTATTAGGCAATCTCTTCCCTGGCAGATAAAAATAAACCATCAAACATCTGACAGAGGGGCTAATCGCAACAGAAACACCTACAGTTGTTTATTTTTATAGGTCCCGTTTTTGACATGAGACAAATATCCCAGCCATTAAAGATCTGATTCTGTCTTTGGAACTGAACTAGTGGTGGCAGCAGGAAACCAGAGTAAATGTGGATCCACCAAAGTTTATACCTGCTCTTTAAAGGCAGGCTAAAGACTTTGTTGATGTTCAACAAATTCCATATTGAGATTTGATTTATGTGTACACATTTAGGCTACGTTTACATTAACCGTTTCAAAAGACTCAATTCCTATTTTGTTAGCCTGAGCGTTGAACGGATTTCTTCAGGGAAGTGTGAAGAGAAAAAATTCACTCTTTTAAATCAGATTTGAGCCACCTACATAATACTTAGACATGCCCTACGAATGGGAAACGTTAGACTGGAATCCATGGGGATTCTTAAACGCTGGGCGCTGTCATCATCATCCAGCGCCGGCAACACGAGGGGGGACAAGAGCGCAAATGATCATGCATACTTTTGCTACAAGCATGCATTTAAGAACCATGACTTGTCTAAAAACATGACTTTTTGTTGTTGCTGGCTACTTAGATGATGTGCAAAAATCTACCAATGTATGGGTTCCTGCCATTTCAAATGACGGTTGCATAAACTTTCGAGCACTTGGAATTCCGAAAGTGAATGTTGAGATAACCACATTTGATGTGAACCATAAACGTAATTGAACAATGAGGATTGTAAATGTGAACATTGCTTTTGCTGCTGCATCTCAATCGGCGTTAACTTATAAATAACCATTTTTGTATATATATATATATATATATACACAAACATATATTCATATATATATATATATATACATATACACAAACATATATTCATATATATATATACATATACACAAACATATATTCATATTCATATATATACACACACATATATATATATATATATATATATATATATATATATATATATATATATACACAGCATATATACAGATACACATACATATATATTAATATAAATATTACTAAATCTTTGCAATGGTAAATACATTTTAATACTGGAAAGTTATATATCCAGCCAGGTCCAGTTTTGAATCTTGTACCTCATTATATATTATGAGTGCTGTATTTGAGGAAACAACACACTAATGAGTTTGTGCTTTTGTTGAATACATCCAAAAGGCAATTTGATTGATTTGATTCATTCATTAACTTGTACTGGTGTCATACTTATTATTATTGTTTGCAGATTTTCCTCCTCGCTTTCTTACTCTCATCCCAGAGATAGAGCAACAGGCGACAACATGGATTTATGGATTCCTCCGGGTCGAATGGAAACAATTTCAGTATCACTTTCACCAGTACACAAAACAAACTATCTAATTACCAGCAAAGCTACAAAAGCCTGTCCAGACAAATCCAGGCAAAATGTCGGCCTTCTGATTTAAGTGCCTGAACAATTTAGTGAAAAGCTGCAACTTCATGTTGCTATCAAACTAAAGAGTCCCAGAGGGAAAAGAAGTCAAAGAAAATGGCCTTGATAGCCCAGTTTTCACATACACAGAAAATATAACACAGTACCTACGCTGTTAATATCCTGTCCTGCATATAGACAGAAATACAACATGCAAATGAGAGAATTAACTGGAACACCACTTGGGCTCCTCAAACCACCGGTTTAATTGAAGGGAATAGCAAAAAAGAGAATGGTAGAAGGCACAAATGAAATAATGTGAAAATTAAATGATGTAAAGATTGCATTCAAAAATCCAATTCCAGGAGAAGTTCAGTCCCAGTCCTTCAGCCATCACAATTTGGCCATTATCAAAGTTGGTCAGTTGCTAGCTCATTTCTTATGCCTCAAATTCTTCCACTGACAGGTGCCACTATAAGGAGACAATCAATGTTATTCTGGCTTGTCAGTATTCTGACACTTGTTATTATGCCACGGATTGATAGGTGCATATTATAATGGTGAATAAGTTATTTAAGCTGCACATGACATTTACATAACTTAAAGTATGTCTTAAAAACACAATTTAATTGGAGAAAAACATTACAAGGAAGTTGTTTTGTGCATATAAAGAGAACAGAGATGCTGTCTGAATGAAGGTACGTCATTTCATTTGTCTACATGACAAGTGGCTGAAAGAATGATCTTGTCATTCCCAGTATCGGGCTAAAAAACTGAGACGTTGCAAAGGATGATGTTCAAATGTGAGTATTTTTATTCTGCTGGAACATTTACTAAGAATGGGTGAAACTGAGCTGCAGAAAGAAGCATGCTGGGTGACCAGTGGGAGTCGACATGAGGAGAAAGGGCAACAAAGGTTTGACAAGACAGTGCACTCGCTCATGACATCGCTACCATTAAAGATAATAATAGTGCAGACATCAGTGCTTAAATAAAGGTCAGGCATTTAAATACTGAAAAAATATTATATTAAATGTCAGTCAGATGCAATACCTCGAGTGTCTCCTGATCATACCTGCACATGTATTTCTACTTTGGCTGCCAACATTGTCAACTAATAATATGCAAAAAAATGTTTTCATTCTTTGGACAGATGATACCTTTCAGAAGTTTGTCAATATTACATTTTATGTGTACAGTTCGTAGAAGCAGGTCGTGTTTGCTGCAATCATATATGACTTTTGGTCAGTGCTCCTAAACTGCTTTAATGCTACTTAAAGGTGCCGCTTTTTAACTGCTTAAAAAGTAAGTACATTTATCAACAGAATGTGAGAGAAAAACCATGTTGACATTAAATCAGAGTTTTGTATTTTTTGGGCTGCAGATTGAAGTCAGCATGCTAACAAGCTAGCCTTGCCCTGTCCTACTTAGCATGGGCTACATTTTTCTAAGTCAACGTCTCGATTTTCTATGTATTTTCAGCTGGATCTAGATATTAATACTAAAAAAAGCAGAGTACGGAGTCTCAGTTGAAGTTACTTTCTTACAAAAATAATATAAGCTTAAAAGTCTGTCTTATTCACATTAATCATGCTTCATTCAATCAAGATATAAACTGAAATTAATCTTTCTTTGTCTTTCCACAATCACCTCTGGTTTGGTCAAAATGAAGCCTCAATTTGACCTCCCTGTGGAAATATTATGGTTCTACATGCCAATTTTTCCCGCTAATGATGCCTGAGTTTCTTTTGCTCCACTTCCTCTAGACCAATCTGGTGATCTGTCCTTCAATCCCTGGAGTCAAGTCCTTCATTCAAGGTGGTGCCGCTGTAAATCATAGACTCATAGAATTGAATATGTCCTCCCTCGTCACTCAACAGTGCATCCATGGTAATGCACCCCCACACTCAATACTTTGTAAAATGCTTATAATAAATTGGTTATATCAATGGAATATTTTGATTCAAAAATAGTAATATGGGGATATTAATATTGAAATAACATGATGATAATGAGGTAATATAGGTTGATGTTTTCACAGGAGTATAGGCTACTATCAGCTTAATAATTTCCAAATTAGTAATTACCATATTATAATATGGAAATGTATTTAACCCCTTATGTTCCAAACATTCCCTTTTTTTCAAGGGAATACTGTGAAAACTGTATTGTTAATTCTTGTGACTTCTTACCTGCAAACAGTTGTGGTAGTTTCTGTGTAATAACCATGAATCAGTTCTGCAAAATGCAATACTACCCGTTTCTATTTCATTTCTCACTACTTTCAACTGTAAACATTAAATACTATTGATGTCTTGTACATATTTTGCAATTCAAACTTCAAAGGAATGCCTTGTATGAACATGTATTTCATAATTTTATGCATTATTGCTGAATTCATTAACATAACAAAAATGGCTGTCACAATGGCATGAAGGAAAAGCTTCATTACTTTTTCACATTTTAGGAGAGAACCACCTGGAAAGATTGGAACCCTAGCTTTCACCTCATTGCCGAATGTCAAACGGAACTCTGCAATCGCATCAGTTTAGACGATGGTGTTGGGATCCACGTTGTATTTTTCGTAACTTCTGTTGACACTGCTTGTGTCAACAGAACTTTCCATAAAACTGCTTGTTTTATGGAAAGTTTTAAGGACCACCTCGTACCAGTGTTGGACGTCTTCTGTGTTTTGCTCCGGCTTTATCTATTAGTATGAGTCTTTAGTACGTTTGGCCCTGACGGCTACCGTACTAAAGACTAACTGGAACGCAATTTACAAAGAAAGTCTTCTCATTCGTAAGTGCCCAGCCGGTAGAAGAGTGTCTGCTGTGTTGTTATTGACGTCATGTCTACAGATGCTGAGAGAACCACTGCTGCGCGGGAGCAGGGGTTCAGAGGTGAAACACACTCAGCACCGAGTTATTGTCTTCACCTCAGAGTTGGTTTAAGTTTTTCAATGTTGCAGTGGGTTTTGGTCCGTCACTCTGCATCTGACATCCGACAACAGATCCAGTTTGTCTAGTTCGCGGCTCCGCTATTGTTAACTTTAGTCTTTGAGTGACGGTGTAGAAAGTTCAGTCTACCCCATGTTTATCTTACAAAGGGAATTATTCAGTCGTTAAATCAAAACATGCTTACAACGGCTGCCTTTAGTGAAGATGAACTATAAAACAACTCTCGCTTGTGCGCTCTGTAGACGGTCCGGGTGCTGCACGGACCTGGCAGATTAGTTCCGGTTTTTTCTTTATGTCAACATCACAATATTATCTGTCATCTAAAAATATCGATTTTTTACATTTGTGAAACGAAACCTGCGCTAAGGTTGTTTTTTTTTTATCCCAGATTTTATCTGAGTTTCTGTACTCTGTTTCAATTCCCCCCTCATACTATAGATCTCTGCACCTTGTTGGGCGGAGTAGAGGATCTTTATGACTGTACTGGGAGACACAACAGTTATTCTAAATTTCCATGTTTGATCTATATTATTTGTTTTCCCCCAGATATCTTTTATTGTAACATTGTATGTAAGAGATGTTTTCCAGAGTTTAGAAGAAATTATTTTCTTCTAAAGTAGACTAAGAAATGATGAATATAATATAAGTCATCTTACTTTGAAGTTTGCAATGTAAAATATGTACAAGGTATCAATATTATCAAATGTGTATTGTTGAAAGAAAAGAGAAATTAAATATGAAAAAAACAAATAATTACAACATTGCTTGTACAAAATTCCATCAAATCTTTTAGTTTAGTCGAAAAAACAATGAATATACATTTTTCCGACGTGAAAAAAAAGAAGTATTTATTGTAACAAAGTAAAAAACAGTGTAGGCCTATGGCCTTTATGACAATTCATATTTTTACTTTGTGTGAATGAAATTTTTTGTCTTTAGTTGAAGGACATTTCAGGCTAATAATGAATCAAATTGTACAGCCTCACTCAAATCATAAATCTAACATGAGACAAACTAAAAAATGTAATTGTAACAAACCCTGAACAGGATTTGCAGTTACGAATAATGAATGAATCAATGAAATTTCATTAATTTATCTCGTTAAGTTCAAAGGGACATCTTTTTAAAGTGTGGTCATTTGTTACAAGTTGCATCTTTATCTTGCTGCTCAAAGACACTACGTAACATTACATATAAAATATTACCATTGGTTTAAGTAATGATTTATTTCATGTTTGATAATGCTTCAATTAATAAGTACTCACTGCACATATGAAATTTTACCTGTTGCTGCATTTCCGCTATTTTGCTATTTCTCCTCTTTATCTCAGGTCATTAGTTTATTTCCTGCAATGCTCGGAGGAGTTTTGTTAAGTTGGTGTCATCACTGAGCTGATTCCACATGATCTATTCCAGCTCATGGTGGTTTCTGGTATTTCCATAGTCTAACACAGACAGCTAATCTGGTACATATTTCCTTACAGAGAAGGACCAACCTTCTGTGCTCATATGAATCTGTTTGTATGAATCAGCTCACTGGAATATTAAGATGTATTTCTTCACTTTTGAACAACATCACAAGACCCTCCCCCTGTTTCCCCACCGCAGCCTGTCTGGTGATGGTGTCCTCTTCTGTATAGAACTAATTCTAATTCATTATAAAGAACATCAATTCTGGAATAAATATGGATGGAACCTCTTAGTCAGCAGCCCCACAAAATACAACTCCGGAGTGAAAAAGCGTACTCGTAAATAGTGAACGATGGTTAAAAGAGGCCCGACTGAATGGAAGTATTTTTTACGTCTGACAGAACTGCCCTGTATCACCCTCATAAGTCAGTGGAGATCAGATACCAGCTTCCTTCTCATTCTGGTATCCACTACAATGAGTGGGTCATTGCAAATGCTAAAAATTCTGCACAATACCCACTCCACCAAGAGGAGAGGCAGTTTAGTAATATTATTATACACTTTAACAACGGCATCATTTTCTTAAGGTATATAAATTCTGACAACTTTTGTAAATCAGAGGTGTCTTGAGATGATGGGCTGCTGCTTTTATGGAAAACCTTTTTTTCGCTCAAGATCTCAGCTCTTGTATGATGTTTTTGAACAGATTAATATTGGTAAGACTTTAATTAAGACCTGTGACATAACATTTCATATTGGTCTTTACTCTTAATAATGTTATGAGTACAGTATGAAAAATAAGGCATTTCAGCTTTAAACCGTATAGCACTACTGACCAGTTGAGGGGAACCTGCAGAGCGGACAGGACTTGACTGCAGCCAGATGTCAAAGGTAAACAACTTGTTTATTGAAAATACTCAATAATGATCATTGTTTTTTTTTAAATTATTATTATTGCACTGTGCTTCAGTTGATTCAATGTTTTATCATCTTTACTCAACAGTATTTTGGAAATGTTTTCCTTAGACTGCTGTGATAATGTGACTATTTGTCAAAGAAAAAAGAACCAAAGCTTGCTGAGAGTTTTGGCCGTTTCTCTCAGAGAGACGGGAGCTTTGAGGATTTGCAAAGTTCACCAGAGCATCTTCAGAACGTGTTTACGGGTCCGCCTCTGCTAAAGCAAAATATGGCTCTCTGACTAACTTAACTTCAGCTTTATGGTGGAAGTCCCTGCCAGCCGTTTTCAGATGGAGCCACAGGAATTTTGTACCTAGCAAGGACCGAATAGCAACCCTGCACTTCCTAAGGCCTGATTGTTAACACTTTCATGCCTTCACCAGAAAACAAACAAACCATGTTCTTTATACTTATACTTCTTTGTAGATTTTATTTCTTTAGGAAAACAATTTTTCTAATATGTCAGATCATTTAACTTTACCATTAAGTGATAAGTCTTTTGGTCAGGCTTGTTTTGAAACAGATAAAATAAATAAGTATATAAAAAAAATCAGACTTGTAAATCATTTCGTGATGAAATCTTGTATTTCATTGAAAATTGTCAATTTTAAACAGATTAGCTCAACCTTTTGGCAAAGCATGTTTTTAGAAAACTATTTGACCCTTATTAGACTTATTCTGGTTGTATCAAGTTACATAATTCTGGTAAGATAAGTCTTGACAATCTTTAATATGCTAACAGACTGCAAAACAAGAATTCAAAAAACCTGGCCTATGCTGTCCTCCTCGATAGCAAGGGTAAAGTCCCCAGTCCCCAAGATTGTACAAGCAATCCCCCTGATTGAACAAATCAAATGAAATGTGATGTGATGTGTCATAAAAACTGTGTTTTTTTGTAAAAAACTATTAAGACTAAAACATAAAATGTGTACAATATCTGTATAATAACTCGGACCAGCGGTTGAGAACTTACTGGCTGAAAACTCTTGAAGCTGAAGCTCCCGCTATTGTTGGAAAGATACAATCAGAACTTCATTCTCAATCACCTAATTTGGACTAAGTGGGACCAACGGTTGAGAAATTATGGCCTTACAGTTTTGGAGATAGAGGTCCCCCTGGTGTCGATAATATACAACCTGCCTTTCCTCAAATCACCCCAGTTACCCTTCACAATAAGGTTTATGTGAGTATAATTTATTTTAGTTAATAGTATAATAGAGTATAATAGTTTTTGAGTTAACGTGTTAACCCAAGGGATCTGTAGCGGACATGGCGATCACAATTGCATAATATCCAAGACTTTCCGGGAATATACTATCCCTCATTTTTCAAGGAAATAAGTCTAATTTCTTTTTTCAAAAAAGAAAAATAATATTATCAAGACTGTTTTGTATTAGAACAGTCATCTTATTTTAGGAAAAACTTAATGAGGGACAACAATGGTTTGCATATATTTAATCCAGCAGAGGAACATAATCATTAATAATTTATTAATTCTACAGTAGGACCATTTGTGGAAGTAAGAATCCTATGAAATGACAGCCAATTAAGTTGTTTCAGAAAATATGAGTCACAGATTTGTCCATAGGAAGCCATAGCCGTTTATCCTTAAATGAAAATTACGGAGGACATAAAATAGACCACATGGACCGTCAGAGATCTGACTTCTTACATATTATATGTTACATCAGGCTTTTCTTCTCACTTTTTTCCTCACATAATTTTTTTCTTTCTTTTTTTTACATTCCTTCTGTATTTGAAATGCCACATATATAAATTAAAAAATTTGCAACATGAAAATACACATATAATGTAGAATATATAAATATTTCCCTAACTTGTTTTATATCAGTCTGTTCAAATTATGTAATCAAAACCGATGTAAAAGAGTAAATGATGGGTTGTTAAAGCATTAGGATAATTAAATGTATTTAAACTTACCTTTTGTAACAAAAACAACAAACAGCTAATGGAATGTTACTAGTATTTATTGTGATACGCTACTAGAATAGCTGGAATGTTTTTTAGACATTGAATTGTTATTATTTCTATTGGAGAAGCCCAGACTATGCAAAAAAACAATTATTTAGTCTGTTGATGATAAATCTGTAATCCTTTTCTTTGTGCTCCTATGGCAAAGTCTTCTTACTCTGTATGATGCAGATTTTCAGAAAAGCAGTTATGGTGCTGTCATTTTCTTGTTACCATAAAAATTCTGGTAATTTAAGTCACTTCAATCATGAGACTCACTCAGATAGTCATTTGAATTGTGTTTGGCTTAAATAATGGAGTTTTCATTTTTTGTAATTGACCTTTATAATACATATATATTTTTTAAATGTAGGCATTTTTGTCTAGTTTTAAGGCTCAGTTTTAAGAATTCTAGCCAAGCAGAGTTGATTTATCCAAGAGGCCGATATTTTTTTGTTCAATACATGTCAATATGATTATATTTAAGAAAAGTATTCCTTAATTTTTGATATGGCTAGTGACAAAATGTCATAAACATATCTCTAATAGTTCTCAATTTACTAATTTGTTTTGTTCACTGTATTCAATATTTAATGTTGTATTGAATAGCATAATTCTATGGCCGAAAAGTCTAGGATATATCCTTTGTGTTAACATAATACGAAAAACTATTTCATGGATCATTTTCTTATTTTTTACCCACATAGACCTTACAGCGAGAAAGAACTGCTTTAATTTTGGAAAACGTAGAGTGTATATTTTCGACCCCTTGGGGGAGATTTATCTCAAAAGTTTCTTATCAGTTTGTCATATTAAATCCAAATTTGATAAATATGAAGCGAATGGAGAAGATATATCTTGTAAACATATATCAGTCTAATAATTCATATTTTACTCACTAGAGAGAGCTTTTTGTTGTAACCCTTTTTAAATGAAAGCACAGATTTTTGGAAATAACTCACTAAGATTGAAGAGTTCAGTCAGGATGATTGCTTTTAAAACGCGTTTTGGGTACATACACTTGCTGCCGGGGAGAACAGCTTAGGCCTTGTTATATTCGGGTAGCAATATACTCCTGATATACTGGCCCCTGATTTTATTTCAAATATATCAACATTAACATCAAATATAAAATGGCTTGAAACAAAGAATGAGACACTTTTCACCCAAACATCTAAAGGATTGAAAATTTGCACCTTTGAAGCCTGCATGTGAGAAAAAAACATTTTATAACTCGGACACAAAATACGTCTTTTTAATTGCCATTTCCATTCGTTACATCTCATACAATTAGAATATGAACGAGAGCGGAACATACAGAGTCCAGTCAATGAGCATATATACTGTAGAGAGCAACCTCCCGACAAAAACACGAAGTCCACGATGTTCCTGGAGACGTCTTTGTGGAGGAAGTCTTTGACCTCTCAATGCGTAGGGAGGACATGCAGTGAAAGTATTGGAGAAAGAACACAGTGTATACAACTCTGTTTGCAGACGGCTGCTAATTCACAGTTAAGTTTGAAAAGTGCTCACAAGGTACTCATCTTGTACATAGCTGCATGATTATTATCTATAGTGTACGTCTTTCAAATACCATAACACGTAGTGTTAAAGAGCCCAACATGAGAAAGCTTTAAGGATAAATGACGTGACACATCAATATTCACAAAAAGTATTGGAATTGATTTTCACAATATCTACAAATTCATAACTTGGTAACATTTATTCTGAGCAAATAGAATTGTTGCCACTTAGTTTATAATAATTTGTTAATTTTCTCTATACGGCTTTCTACCCATCAAGAGATGTGCATCAATGCTACAGAGGCTATGTCATATAAAACATATACTATTTAATGCTGTACTGGATAGCATAAATATACTCCTATTGGTATATACTATTTAATATACGGTATCTTATAGTAAATGATGTGTTTCTGCTGACCTTAACTCTGGCCCTGTGAGGAGAGGATATACAACATGAATAATCCTTACCAAACCTTAATGGCAACAGTAAATAAGAGTCCTTTTCATCATATCCCTGACAAAGATGTTCAAAATATTCCTGAATTACCACAAACTCTGGAACCATGCTTACATTTTCTACTACAGTGTTATTACAATTTCTACTTTTAAATTGATCATTTGTTTCAGTAGACATTCTGCTGCAGTTTCTGGTGCTGTGGCTCTGCAAGTGTTTTGTCCCTTTTTTGCTCCCGGACACAAATAATAAATAAAAAAAGACAATCCAACAAGTCTTGGGCAGAAAAAAATACAGACATTTTGACTAAATGGGAAATAGCTCAAGTATAATTTACATTCAAAATCACAAATGGAATAAAAGAAAACTCCTGGTAAACAATTTTCGTTGGTTTCCCTGTGATACAGAGTAAATATAATCGGGGAAAAACCTTCTTTTTTTACCTTTCTATGAATACTTTCACAATGCATATTTGCTAATCCTATTAAAAATAACTAAAGATAAATATTTTCCAATTCTCCAGATTATCCTTCTGGATTTGAATAGGATTAGAAAGGATTTTGTACACAACTGAAAAACCCTTACAATCATGAAATTGCCATGTGAATGTATCTTTGGTCATCACCTCACATACGATGCTGCTCATGTAAGCTGGTTTACGGCTTTTGAGCATGTGGGTGATGTTCAGGACATAGAAACTTGGGTCACTCTGGGGATAAGTGACTTTGAGGAAAGTTTTTTGACAGGGGCAAACACTCGGTGGCTGCTTCTTCTCCCAACTACCTACCTACAGCACCTTGATCGCATTACTCACAGGAATTATGCATAAACATGAGCGCTTTGTGCCATCAGATCCTAAATTAGCAGCAGCCAGCAGGCTTTAAACACCCTCAGCCAACGTGTGTCATAAAACAGTTAGTCTCAGACAAAGTGATTAAAAAAAAAATCCCATCTGAAGAAGAGAGACAAGTGATGAAATATGTTTGATTCAGAAAGCTATACGCTCTGGCAGAAAGGATATCGAGCCTGATTCCTTTTCCTGTGGTGTTGAAAAGTATAAGCAAGTATTCAAACTGAAGTCCAACAAGGACTCATAATGTAATTCTTAAAAATTAATAAGCTCCCCTCAAATCTCATCCAGAGTTTCCAACATCATGATTTCTCATGTCAGTGTGGATTGTTTAACCATGAAAATGGTTTACCAGGGGATATTCCATCAGGCTAGATGACAATATTTCATTTATTATAATAACATTTTCAGAATGGATGCAGTGTTTTAAAGAATGATGTCCTCCACAGTGTCATTGGGACACGGTTGTATTTTTTTTATAATAAATACACGTCTGATCTGTTCTTCATTGTTTTTTTGCAGAGCAAAGATGGTGTTGTTGTATCTACATTCAGAACTGTGATTGCTAGCTAGAGATGTTTGTGGAGAAGATATCCCAACAAGTTGTTGACAGATTCTGATGACAGTTTGTGGAGGGATTAGCCGAGGGCCAAGCAGGAGTTTATTAGATTTTGAGGCAGATGTGCAACCAGATGTTGATCCTGGTTGTTTTTTTCTTCAATACCAAGCAATAATGCATTTTCTTTTTACAATAAATAGGCTATAAGTGTCAAAAAATATATTAAAAAAATCAAGCCTCGTCAACTATTATCGATTAATCTATATATTTTATTGTATGAAGTTGATTTCATTGATTGAACCTTTTGGCTGTTAACGGTGAAAGAAAATAAATGCTTAGAAAATGCATTACATTTTGATGGCTGTCCTTTGCGACTGCACGGATAATTGTTTTCAGTATAATAATTCCACGTATGTGAATAAATGTTTAGCATTTATAAAAAAAATCGGTTATTCAAACCATCAATGGTGAACATCTGTTGTCAGCTTTTGTGGCCCGATCTGGAAAATATTTCCTGATTGGTCCAGTTTGAATGATATCTGTGTTTGTTTTCAGATATAGAACAGTAGTTTGTGAAGTTGTGCATATCTTCTGCTATCCTCATGTTGTATCTTCTTGTGTTTAAACGAGATGGACGTAGAGCTAGCTTTGTGTGTGTGTGTCAAAAGCACACTCAATTACCCCATTTGTGTCCAAAAGAGGGTAAAACACTTCCAGAGCTCTTTACCACCCATAAATAACTAGCATCCCATCAGTATGCTGAAATAATTGAAGTTCAGTGTTTATGCAGATGTGGCTGTGGGTAAAAGTCGGTCATTAATGAGTAATAACAGTGTATGAACTACACAAACATTGATACTAAACCCTAGTTCAGTTTGACAAACACCATTATGGGAGGTTGCAGACAGAGACATGTACAGATTGTCATGCATTAACCTATGACTGATACATTATACATGTTTTTGTGTTAACACACTTTTATAGAGGACACAACACAGTTCACTCATTATCCTATGCTTACCACTGAAAATACAGTCAAAGCGATCAGCTGTGTGTCGTGGTTTAAAGTACACACATGAGATGATACAAAACATCCAGAGTGTGTCAAGCACAAAGCAACATACATGGAATCATATCACAACCACATGAAAACATGTGACAAAGATTAAAAAAAGAAAACCGAAGGTGAGGAGATAGTCACCAAAGCTGGAGATCAATATGATTTACAACTTTGAAAATATTTATCGATCAAGGATCAGTTGGCCCATCGGTTCTGTGTGATCACAACAATTACATTTAGCTTTTAAGTGGTTTGTTTGTTGCTCTTTCCTCTGATTGAGCTCCCATCTCCTTTGGTGATTTGGTGTCTCTGGTATTTGTCAAGAAATACTGACTGACCTTTGTTGTATACTTCCAAAATCAAAAATAGTACAACATATGTAAAAAATCACTAAGACACCAATATAATTCACACATTCAACTCTGAAAGGTTAAAAAGAAAAATCACAATTGAGCAAAAAATCATCAACATTGTCCAAAACAAAGAACGCGGATTCAGTCTGAGGTAATGGTGGTAGTTTGTTTGACTGCCTGGCTCATGAGCCAAAACATAAATGCACACCTTAGCTGTTCTAGACCACACTGGATCCTCTAATCTCTTTGATTCTTCTTTTCACAGGCAGAGAGGTCTGTTAACCTTTCACATTAATGAGCAATTTTGCACTGTGTGCTCATGCCCATGGGCCCTGGGTGGGTGGATGTGGCGCCGCCACAGAACCACAGAGCACAGAGCCTGTGGACACCAGTTTCCTCTGTCTTAAAAGCACAGGGCCATTGTGCATATGTGTGTTGTAAATACAAGCATGAATGCGTCAGAGCCTTTTTTTTTTTTTTCATTATCATGTGTGTATTCACCAAGGCACAAAGCTTCTCTGTCATTGAACATACCCAGCCAGTTAAAACAATAGAAGCACCCGCACTAGAAAATGTACAGCAGTACCATGGGATGCAAAAGCAATTCCAAATGAGACTGCATCGGTTGTGTTGAGATTCAGCGTGAGTGGAAGGCCTGACACTGATGATTATTAATGATGTTCCTATGGAACTATACAGGCTGCCCCCAGCTGACAGAGCACAGTACAGCAACCAACGAATGGTTCCTCTAGCATTTTCTGACGCGTCGTTGTATGTCTGTGTATGTGCGGGCATGCATCTGGTTAAATGGATGTACATGTCAAAACCTTATCGTCGGTAATGAGCTACAATGGAAACTTTTAAAGGCATGCTTGCTCTAACTTATTGCAAGCAAAGCACAAACATGTCAAAAACATAGTGAAAACACAATTTGACTACTCTACAAAACAGCAAGCAATCAAGATACAACAAAAAAAAAACACCGGGCTACTCACAACAGGGCCAGAGCTAAGTGTGGAGGGGAGAAAAAAAACGCTACACAAACACAGTTCAATGTGACAATGTGCTCCCTCCAAGGGCCACTATTACATGTGAATCTACTGAATGTTAAAATCGGCCTTTCCATCTAAACAGACGTGCAAAATATCAAACTGTTGAGAAAAAACACACAGACACGCACGCGCACACACACACACACACACACGCGCACACCCGCACGCACAAGCACACACACAGTAGAATGAAATGGTCTCCTGCAACCCTCAAAAATAAGACAAGGCTAACAATAGGTAAAATTCAGTTTAGGTTGTTCTCCTTCATGATAGCGGGCTTTCTGTTGACGTATGTGGCCCAGTAGCCTAAGTTGAAGATGAAGAACAGAATTGGGAAAATGATGCGTGATATCTGGTCCACTTTGCTGACACGGTTGTAGGACTTCTTGGCCTCTGTGTAGGGGTCATCCATTTTATGGAGATAGGAGTGTTTGGCCGCCGGTGCGGTGGCGCTCTTGGAAATGGTGGTCAAGCCTTGGTCTTTAGCAACGTTGATGGCATAGGTGGTTCCGACAATGTTGAACGTGTTGTTGGACTTTTTGGTCAAAACTGCCGATTCTCTTCTCTGAAAAGGAAGAAGGCAGTAAAGTAAAGGTCGTCAGGAGTGATGCGGCAGACTCTACAATACTTCCATTTGAACTCATAAAGAGGAAATAGAAGCAACACCACGAGACACGACACACACAAGAACAAAACAAAAGCCTAACCATATCTTTAATCCTGGCCATGTTAGCCTGAAACGGTTCCTGAAAAGAAAAGTAGAAAAGAAAAAAAGTTTACCAATTATATTAAAATTACCCAACTTACATACTCTATTCATCATATGTCAGTTCAAATCTGAATTATACAAATCTGGATTGCAAAGAAAAAAAGGTCATGTCATGTTTAAAAAAAGGCATGACGAAAAGATCGGGCTGGCGGAATTATGAGTGCGTAAATAGGAATAATTCTAATCCTTCTAAACTAAAACTAGGCTGGACTGGTATCTGATGCTGCACACAGTCGCAGCAGCAGCTCAGAGCATGAGTGGAAACAAAACAAGAACAACGGTGCCTGAAAACCTTTCTGACAAACTGTATCAAGGAGAGCAGTCAGGCCCCCTTAGGGAAACAGCTTACAATAAAGCAAACACGACAAAGGCAGTGTGTTCTAAAGCTGGCTGGAGGAACAGCCGTCTTCCTACCACTAAAGACAAAATCATAAGACTGTCCTTCCTACTGAAATTGAGCAGAGAGACAGAATTTTATTTGCTATTTTTTGTACTCAGATAACTAAACTTACATCAGCAGGCGATCCTGCCAGCTAGTACAGCACAACAAACGTGCACATTGTAAACGTGAGAGAACAAGTAAGGCACCGAAATTGATCCCCGGGCAGAGTTTTAGTTTCAGGCAGCGTGGTCGGGCGGTTTTCTTCAAACCATTCAATGGAAGCCACTTTAAGATGGGCAGCAGAGCCAAAGCGATAGTGTCACGTAACAGCGTTTCACTTTCAACGCTCCTCATTCCTGATCCACTTTTTCAGCTTAATTCAATTTCCCTTCCTTTTCCGTTGAATCCTTGTTTTTATTTAGCATAACTAAAATCCTCTCATTACCCCTCTCTACAGTGCTTCATGGTGGAACTGTTCCCGCACACAGCTTGTGCCCAAATGTTTCGTTTTTATCCCAAATATTCACAGACACCCTCAAATGGAGGCAGAAAAATAGCGGAACACGTGATGAGACATGTGTTACATGTTCAACTAGACTCACGTGTCACCATCAAACACAAGGAGCCCACTCTGTCATAGCAACAATATTCTCAGCAGGAATCATCATGGTGTGATGAAGTGATTGTTAAGCTTCAGACTATCTGTTGGAGTCAGCGGGATTGAGGTGGAAGGGTGCTCAGTGTGATCAACATTTCCTCTTCAAGCAAGCAGGACAACAGGAGGAGGATTATCCTTCAAGCTCCTGTGCACAGACAACAGCTAACAAAACAATGCAGACGGCTGATTGCATTAAAGGGAGCAATGTTGAGTCGCTGCCTGAAGGGGTCCATCTCAAGTCAATTAGAACGGAAAGATAAAGAGTCGCGCTGTTACCTCCTGGATGACCAGATCCTTTCCCAGGATATCGATTCCTCCACTTCTAACACCATGCTGAGCATCTTCTATCATGGTATCAACCCGGTGACTAGTAGGATGTGTCATATGACCTTAATCATGGCCCCCTAAACTCTTCAGCCCTTTGCATTAAGGGTCTTTCCTACCCAATAACCTGACAAACGAGCCAAACCAAGCTATTGTGTGGTTTAGCTGGGCTGGCCGGAAATTTATACGGTCTGATTATTGGGGAAACCAAATGTGGCAGTGGAATGTGCTCATGTTTTTATAAACCTAACAAGACACGGCATCTGCTTCAGGCCAGAGATTCTTGTCCACTGTTCAATGTCATTTGTATAGCTGCAGGCCCGAATATACAACTCATACGTTGACCTTGTCTTTGATACTTCTGCAAATTGTTGCGTCCAATCTTGAATATGAGTGTGATTAAACATCCTGGGGGAAATTGTGCCTCGTCCTCCTGCTGTTTGGAGCTCAGCGTGTGCGTGTGTGTGCAACTGAATCTTGTGACAGTTTCTCCACTTTGGAAATGAGGTGTCGGCATAATTAATGGCCATAAATTTGTGAACATAAGGGTCTATGAGCATGCAGACTGTAGTTAGGGAGCCAAAACGTCTGTTTGTGTCACTGTGTTTGAGCATTAGCTCCTCGGAAGAACAAAAATTATGCAACTAGTAATCAATACAACATTGTTGTAAGAATATTATATTATTACCAAAATACTAAGTTACAATAAGATATTATTGTGATCTTATTACTGCATTCAATTTTACGCCGGGCTACTTCTGGGCGGTTAATTGTAAAAAGATTGCGACCTGGATTCAGACGTATAGACGATCTAATTCCTGAAGTACAACAATTCGTCAGCATTTTAATTCATACCAGAAAGTGCTGCCAAGCATCACCCTGAACTTTTCTCCCTCAGCCAATGAGAGCGCAGTGTTAGCTCATGTGACGCTGGGGTGCAGAAACAAACAGGACAAGCGAAAGACACACACTGGAGAATAAAGACATGATAAACATCCTAATGTGTGGAATCTTTTTGGATTCATGGAAGACGGTGAAAGTTAAAGCTACGCATATTGTATGCAATGTTTTGCCACAGTAGCAGCAGTGCGGATAAGAACTCCACTAGTGTCACCCCAGGGAGAAAAGAGCCATGCATAAATCTGTGCACCCTGTATACTAAACTTGGAGGCTGGTTTGTGTTCCAACCTGCTGTTTTTAGCCAGACCTGGTCCTGTAAGACGGTGGCCTAAGACGGGGGTTATTATGGGAGTTGTAGTTTGTTATGTGTGTAACCACAGCAAAATGAGAGCATGCAGGAGGAGCTCCGTCCTTTGAGTAGTGTGTTTATGTGATCACTTGGAGCCACTCAGGTGTGAGGTTGTGTATTTGTTCTGGCTGTTAAAATAAAGGGCCTGTTGTCTGCTTCAGATTTGTTACGGACTTAGCCAGTGCTAAGCTAAGCGAGCTAGCGTCAGGTAACGGAGGTCTCCTTACAGCATTTCAGTGAATGAGAATCTGAAGAGCTAACATCATGTAGCACAGTTGAGTGCAAAAACATTTTTAAAAATGGTGGAGAGAATCATGATCTCAAACAAAAAATTCTCATTTTAGCCAGAATCGCCCAGCAATACCTCGGGCCTGTCTGTGTCCATTTTCTCCCCGTGTTTGCGTGGGTTCCCTCCGGGTACTCCGGCTTCCTCCTAGAGTCCAAAAATATACAATGTGATTGCGAATGATTTTTTTGTATCTACGTGTTGGTGCTGTAATGAACTGATATACTGCCCAGGTGAACACTGCCTCTCGCCCAGTGTCAGCTGGGATAAGCTCCAGCCCCTCTGACACTGCGCAAGAGAAGTGGTTACAGAAAATGAATGAATGAATTGCAGTTGCAGAAATTGCAATATATTGTGATTTATTTCATTTTTTTCTAGAGCTAAATTACATCACCACAAGAAAATTAGTAATTTCTAAGTCTTTTAATCGCGCTTCAATCAAAGTTAATAGTGCAAATTTAGGTCGAGCAGCCCAACTGGTTAACACATTATAGCCCTGTCACTACATAAATGTTGGTAAATAAAAATTTGCATTACAGTCTAGTCCAACCTCAATGAGAGCAAACAATGTGGTCTCTTGCAGGATGTGTAGTTTGAATAGCTCTAGTCTGGAGAACTTGACTAGAGTCATCAGTGAGATAATCCGCTGCTATGGTAACGTATGGATCCGATGCACGTGAACACTGACAGAGTCACAAACCTTTGTTTCAGTTTGTTGAGTATTTAACAAAAGCCCTTGTTTTCTGCAAAACTGTACGGTTATACGTCTTGAGGTAGATGATGTACTGCTTTATTTTCATAGTTACCCTGGATTGGGTGGTCCTATTTTAATGCTAGCTTTGTTGTCCTTGCCACACTAACACTAAGACTGGATGTTTGTCTCAGAGATAAACCCTGTTTTTAGCGCACTAAGAGAATTTTACTGTCGTACGACTACCCTTGTAAATCTCACGTCATGTCCGCCTCCTTCATCATTTTCTTCTTGAAAACCCCCCCAAAACGGGTCCTCATCAGAGAATCAGGCCTGTATTAAAATTGATGTTATTATTCTAGTACCAAAAAAACATTGAATCTTTTGTGCATTTAAGATATATAAAAAGATTGATACTTTAATGCAATATTGCCACAGAAAATATTCCAATCTAAGTCTTTAGAAAGCTGATTTTTCCTCCATTACTGGTATTTATAGAGGTGGCCTATGTTTGATCTCATCGTTGATGTCTTCCAGTTTACCTGTATTAGTGTTAGACTTAAACAATCTCTTTAATCCTCACTGAAAGAAAAAACTTCCTCTTTCATTTTGTTTTGTGATGTGTTCTCCTTGTTAGTTTCCTCTTTGTCCCCATGTATCCAGCTTCCATCAATCCATTTGTTCCATTAAACGTTGATGGTGCTAAGATTCAACAACAGAATAATTTGGGATGGCTGGTCAGACTGAACCACTCCATTTTGTTGTATTTGAAGATTTTATTAAATCACAGAAGTGACTAAAAATGGAATGTACCAAGAAGCAAGTAATCATGCATGACCACAATTCTTGCATGACCAATAAGGTGCGTAAATCTCACCCAAAAGTTATAGAGGCCTCTGGAAATCACAGCCTACTGAGTTTCCATTAAAATATACAAAGAGTTAATCTTCACAAACAAACTTTACCGTCTAACTTCAGTCTTTTTCTCTTAAGTGAGTGATGGCAGGTGTTTTCTGAAATGGGAAGGACTCTGACAGTCTTAGTCTTCACCATTCTCTGACAAACTATTGTATTAATACTTCAGTTAATGTCATGCTCTGTCAGTGAAGCCCACAGCACACTGAGCTAGTGGCTCTGCCGCTGCTGATGAGGCCAGCAAATAATATCAAACACAGCGGTCTCCAATCATGTGTCACAGGGCGCCTTGAATTCTCAGGCTTTCAACCCAACCAAACTGCCTACCGGCTTATTTGGGTAATAAACACACCCCCAGCCGGCAAGCAGAGAGCCAAGTCATATAAATTGCTTTTTAAAACTGAATGTTAGGTGAAAAAAAAGGAGGAAATAACATAGAAGCCCCTTCACCAGTGAGGTAAATTAGTGCATGGCTCAAAATTTCCCTCCTAAAAAAAGAATGAGCCTGGGGGCGATGAAGTCATTGTTTGGTAGCGATAAGAGCGGAGGCTGAGACCCTTGCTGAAACTCCTAAAAGACTCTCTGTCCTGTATAGGCTCCCGCTCTATAGGTTCCCTATTTTTTTCATGGCAAATATGTTAAAAAGGCATAGCAGTCTTATCCTCTCGCTTTCCAAGTAGATCATTCCAGAGGGGAGTGTGATGATGATGGGAGCACATTGTCTCCCGTTGTGACCTCATTCTTTTTTATCTATCATGACAACTGCATGCTCAGCACAGCCCCAGAGAAGTCAGCCCAGGCTGTTGCCATTAAGATGAGGCATCAAAAGGAAAAAAAAGAGACTGTAAAAGATGAAAAAAAACCAAAACCCTCCTCTGTGCTGAAATGTGAGGCTGCGTCGTATCCCCACAGACGGAAAATTTACACGGCAGCAATATACACTTCTGCCAATCACTCAGAGGAGCAAATGTCAAGCTATAAAAAAGCAGTAAAGGCTGTACTGATCGTGTGAAACAATTTTTACTCTAGTAGCAGAAAATAGATCTGTGACGCTGTCTGCCGCAGCAGAACAAATTTGTTGGGTCCTGTGTTGAGTCTGATTTATGACCTTCCACTAAACAACTTTATTTATGTATCAACTATTTACCATGTGGTCTGTGTCCCAAAGTCACATTTCACAGTTTCACATTTTAAGACGCAAAACAACCTTTTTAACTCAATGCCACTACTTATATATTTAGAAAATGCAATAAATTTGCCCACTAATTTTGTCTGTACTTAATAATAATAATACATTTAATTTATAATGCACTTTACATTTGGATCAAATCTCAAAGTGCTACTTGTGTGTCACCACCTCAACCAGGTCTCTCCCAAAATGTTTGAGCTAATTGACTTTTTAAAAAAAGTTTAATAACATAAGAAAAATTAAGTAATACAAAGCAAAGCACTTTCGTAATGCCTGAAATATTAATATATGCTGGTGTTTATCAGCTCTTTTGCTGTCAATAATAAAGTACGACTTTGTCAATCCAAGATGCAGTTTTGCAAATTGTGCAGAAAATCAAACTGAACACCATGCAAAGATCTGCCGAGTTAACTGAGCTTAAAATAACATCAAAGCCTACAACATTAATTTATAAATAAATCTCTTGACAGGAGGATATTTCATATTTCAACATGTCAGCACTGTAAATGAAGCCACAGCAGGCTGTCTGTATCAGACTATCACTCAAGTGATCCATAGTAAAACAGCCAAATATGTATTTGCTCCTTTTATTACTGAGGCTATTTGAAGCTATGGGTTACACTGAATCAAGAGAAAGCGGAGTTGCAGCTTTAATTTTCCTCATTACTTCTTTTCTAGCTGCTCTGATGCCGTTTCAAATCTATTCAATTAGATGTTTATAGTTTTAAAAAATCTAATAAATCATGATGGATGCAGATGCTGAGGTTATCACGAGGACCTTTCATGATATTTTATGTCAGACCTCTGACAGTAAAAGTCCTTAAATTCAGTCAGGCACTAAAAGTAACTTTGTGCCAGATTCAGTAATCACTATTTATACTTTACAACCTTGATGCAAATTAACTCCATGTCCTTTAACCTCATGAACAACTGTCGACAGATTCAAAGTCTGCCAGCTATGATTTCTGAGATTTCTTGCATAATATTAAAACACTCAGTGCGGTGATTCTTTCTAAATAAGGAACACTAACTTTTTAATCAGTGTGTCCTGAACGTGACACACGACCATATATAAAGTTGCCATCTGGGGAGAAGGAGCCCACCCAAACTTTAGGTTGGTGACTTGAGAATACGCTGCCTTTTTAAATCAAGGCCAGTGCCTCTGGGAGTTTACCACAGTTTGCTCTCACTGTTCCGCCGCTGTCGCTGCTACATTTGTCTGATAGTGAATAAATAAAATCTCTTTTATAGTCTTTATATATTACTCAGGGCTGCTTTAAGGAGGGAACATTCTATCGGTGTTTTCAAAGTGTGATTTGCCTAAATCATTCCTCATTTGTAAACTAAGAATTATTTTTCAAACAGGGTTATCAAATCAAATAAAGCGGAAAGATTAATAGGGAATTTAAATAGAGGAAAAACTAATGTTGTGCATTTTGTATATTGATGTAATTGTGATTCCTTATTCCATGAGTCATATCCATTAATTAGAAAAAAACAAACATATTAACAAGAGTCACTCACCCTTATTTCCATGCCCTCCTTTTTCCCATCCCATGCCCAGCTGCGCTTGGTGAAGTAGTTGACTGTGGCAAACTCAATCAAAGCAGAGAAGACAAATGCATAGCACACTGCCATGAACCAGTCCATGGCAGTGGCGTATGCCACCTTAGGGAGGGAGTTTCTAGCACTGATGCTCAAGGTGGTCATGGTTAGGACAGTGGTGACCCCTGAGGATGAGATGGAGACATCAGTAAATGGAAAATCTTTTCTTTTTTTTTTTTTTTTTTTGAGGAAACACTTCAAAGCAAGTTTTTACAGCTTCTACAACTGGATCACATTCTGTTCAGGGTTTAGCATCTGGTCTTTCATTTTACTGACTTATTTAGAGGAATTCTGAAACCCAGAAGTCATGTGCAGCTGGAACAGTTTCCACTAAGACAAAGTAAGAGAAGGTTCAGACAATAACAATGGTCTATTTTAGATTCATTATCAAAATTAGTTTAAAAACATGAATATAAAACAAACTGTCAAATGCAGGGATCTAATCTAACAATGTTTTACTGTGTATGACTGTGAACGTGATGATAAAGAGTGTACATTATCATTATTATATTATATATAGATTAGTAAACCAATAGTTAAAACTATTTTATCAATCAAACTAACAAATATAAAGAGTTCCAATTCAGAATATCCACAGCAGTAAAAAAAAAAGAAATCAAACTTTTATTCTTTGTGCTTGAACAGAGACGGTTAATCTCAAGTTCACAATAATATGCAAAGGTCGGGTTCAATTAAAATACTAATTACAAATTATTTGACAGAGTGAAGAAACGTCCATCTGTGAAGAATTCAACTGGAATTGAATTTCTTTAAAACTTTGAAACCTTTTGATAATAATATAACTTCAGTGTTGCCGGAAGGAAATGTGTTCAGGACAATGGCTGCCCCTCCAACCACGTCAAACAATCATTTAATCTGTTCCAATCTACCTGATCTGATGGGAAATAAATAAACTGTGGGCTCTGAGACAGTATTGAAAAAAGTGTCAGAGAGCAGGGCAGTAAACCAACTCATCTCAGCGAGTCATGGGTGAGAAATAAGAATTTGTGACTAAGCGATTCATAGGTAAATATTCACTGCCTTTAAGGATGAAAACTGATTTACTGGAACCCATCAGCTTTTATCTGATGGCGATGTAGCCTCTGGGAGAAGCAGCCATTGTGAAATGTGACAATGAAGGTGCGACAATATTTGGGCAAAAGAGATACATCGTTCAGCCATAATATCATAAACAATGACAGCGGAAGTGACTTAGTTTATCTTGTTTCAATGACACCTATCAAGAGTGTGGGATAAAAGGGCAGGATGGAAACAATATGTCCTTAAGGTTGATGTGTTGCAGGAAAAATGGTTTAGCATAAGGATCTGAGTGACTCTGACAAAGGCCAAATTGTTATGGATAGAAAAACTGGATCGGAGCATCTCCAGAACTGCAGGGCTTGTTGGGTTTTCCTGCTGTGCAGTGGTTTGTATCTTCCAATACGGACTAAGGAAGGATAACTGGTGAAGCAGCAACAGAGTCATGTGCACCGGTGATTGATGTATGGGAGGAACAAAGGCTAGCCTGTGTTGTCCGACAGAAGAGCTACAGCAGCACACGATGCATTGAGGTTTCTTTTGGTAGAAAGATTTAATCTGAACAATATTGGGGCAGGTGGTTTTAATGTTATGGCTGATCGGTGTATCTGCATATGAATGTAGATGATTTGAATATATTTTTCAATAGAGGATAACCCACAGGTTTCAAGAATTTTCAGCCCACACATTGAGGGTTTTACATTCACTTCCAATATCAAACATTTAGCTGTACAGACTCGGCGTTAAGCAGAAGTCCGTTAGTGATGATTATGCAAAACCTGACTACATTCCAGCCATTTAACTGTGAGCCCTTTACAGCATAGAGGTTTGTAAGCACACTGCTATAACTTGCTGCTGCTGGTCTTATCAATGAGGACATACAGATCATTCAATTCTGATATATACAGTAATTCCATTCCAATTCATGAACAAAACATGCAAAGATGTGAATGCTACTGTGTTCCACTGAGACATGGACAGTGATAACCACTCCTGCACCGGCTCTCTCTCCTGTGGCGGAAATTATTTTCATATTTCTGCTCAAGGAAAATGTGTGTTTGTAGGGAAGCAATGGAACCGTTATTATTCAGAGGAATGCATGGAGATAGGTAACATGATGAAAGCTGCACCTGGATGCCATTCATCATCCTGCACTATGTCTGCGACTTCATGTGTGCTTCAGTTCGAAATCAAAAAGCAAATTATTCAATCTTCATTGATTATGCAACACATCAACAATGGAAGGAGGAAGGGGAAAGGCAAATAACATCCCATCTCTGAGCGTGAGCTGTGTAGACACAATGTTCTTAATGTGGACCACCAAACTGAATCTATTACTCACAGTACAAAGGAAGTAAAACATAGCCATGCGCCATGTGCAGCTTATCTGTTTAAATAATATCATTAGCACGTTCTTCTGACTGAGACCCCATTGTGATCCTCTGGTTAACTCTGTTCTCCCATAGCCAGTATAGCATGTGATGTTACCCTTACTAAGAGTCCTCGCTAGCTTTGGTGGGATTATCTCTCCTTTCAACACCGGTGAGGTTCTGCCTAAATCTCCTCGAGCTCAGTGCGGAATAACGCATCAAAGCAGATTGACAGTTTTTGACAAAGTGGTCGGGCATCCTCTTTCAAGAGCTGCAAGGCCTCGTCCGTTAACTGTCACACATCTGCAATTTTTAATTTTCAAAATTTGCTTTGATTAATTAGTGTTTACAGTTACAGAGTGAGGAGGAAGTCGCTATTGTGATAGAAAAACGTTTAAAAAAAATCCCCTAAATGCATCAAGTTCAAGGTTTTGTATGTTATGTTGATAAAAAAAAATACAGCCCTCATCTTATTTGACAATTTGCGGAATCATCTGACAATTTGAACAAATGAGTGGATTTTCTTTGAGTTAGATCAAAAACATAACACGGCACTTACCAAAAACAGTGCGAGCAGGAACCGATTCTCTGTTTAGCCAGAAGGAGACTTGAGACAGTATGACAGTCATGATGCAAGGCAGGTAGGTTTGAATAACAAAATAGCCAATTTTCCTCTTCAAATGGAAATATGTTGTCATCACTACATATTCCCCTGAGGTAGAGGAGAGAAACATAGAAAGAGGTGGAGAGAAACACACACAAGGTCATAAGTATTAATACAGCTACAGCTAGCCGGGAGCAACATCAGCTGTAATAAGCAAGGTAAGATGAATTAAAGTCAAAACATTAGCATGTAAGCCTGCATCATCAAATTAGCTGGAGGGATTGTCTTCTGTCCCTCGGCTGAGCCACTAAACCATGAGAGAACATTGAAAATGTCGCTTATTTTATTAGACATTGTTCCAATAGTTCGTGAGTCACAGAACTTTACTTTAACTATAACTTAAATAGGCTTAAATTTCACTTCACTTGGACTCTGAAGGAATGGAATATAATTCAATGATATCAGTTACTCAAATCATTTCCTGCAGATTTGATGATAGTTGTCTGAGACGTAGAAGGAGTTAGCTTGGCTTTTATGGAAAAGTGGCGCCTACACTATTCCACATGTATTAGAAAAATGGAAGACAATTTTTAGAGTTGAGTACAAAGACATTTCTTTCAAAATACCAAATGAGCTTTCTGAACATCAACATAGTCAAAAAAATAAGCCAAAACACAAAACAACAACTAACTATAAAATTTACATTTCATAGTTTCTGGAAAAACCCAATTGTTGTGCTGATATGAATACAGCATCTATCCGATCATGAAAATTCTATAAATAAAGGTTAAGGTAAAATCCAAGGCCAAAAACGTCAAAAGTAAGGAGGCTGTTTCTTTGTGGAATTTGCATGTTCTCTCTGTGTTTGCATGGGTTCCCTCCAAGAAAGGTTAATTGTTGACACTTAACTCATCTTAGGTGTGATTGTGCGTATGAATGTGGGTCTGTCTCTAGGTGTTGGTCACGTTATGATCTAGTGATTTGTCCAAGATCTACAACCGTTATGCCAGTTGGGATAGGCTACAGCCCCCCGTGACCCTGCACAGGATAAGCAGTTGCTGAACAGGAATGGGTGAATGAATGAAATGCATTTAGGGTCCCTAACAGCTTGTGTTCAATCTCATTGAATTGTGCCCAGCAGCTGTATAAGGAAATGTGGGGTAACCCTACTATTTAGGCCCTCTTTGGTGGGGGCATTAAAAATATCCAAAAGTTGAAAATATGCTGTTTGTGGTTCAGTAACATCTATGCTCTTACCGCGTCATTTCCCCACAGACATGCTGTGATAGAGACTTTGGGGAGAGATGAACAAATTTCTTGAGCCCCCTTAACCGGAGCCTTTGGGTGATTTGTTGTGATGGTGCTGGGATGGAAAGTGTAGGCAGCAACATGTACACACTGACAAGCAGAGGGAGAGATGGGACATTTGCAGCTTAAATAGACGAGCCAATTGGGAAAGAATGCTTGATGATGAATGAGATTAATGGGTGATATTTTGTCTGTCTGAATCACGTTGTCTGTCCGAACTAGCTCCCTAGCTTTAGCTTTGCTCCATTTATTTCATGTAAGATTCATCTTCTCACCAGGTTATGGAAAACGTGTTTAATGATTAAGAATGTGGCTTTGCCTAAAAGGCGTGGTCTGACGATATCAGTTTAATAATAATACATTCAGGCATGGATTTAATCTGGATTTGTACTTTCTTTTTAACCATGCCCGGTTCCAAGCCAGCCTCTCAGGGTTTGGGAATAGGTAGAGATCATTTCAGTTTCAAAACCTCTAATTATTCCATCTACCAGATAAAAGAGGGAAACTTTGGAGGGGACCATTAACTTGATGGTGTCATTAGTCAGTCATCCCTATACTCAGGTGGAGGGACGACTGATCTATGCCCGGGTGGAGTTCATCATCTTTCAATTTCTATCACATGCCGTCCAATGAGCAGAATATTTTGATTGCAATTTTGAAAAAAAACAAACATTTACTATTTTTTTCTCCTCTTTTCTGGTAGCAGTGCAAATAAGTATTTTGGCAATAAGAAAAGGATATAAGTTTTGTGTCAAAGATTCTGTTTTCTGTATAACAGAGAATTGTATTTTTTGGAGTCGACTTTAGTTGATTCCTTTGATTTTCAAAATGTTTTCTTTTACATAAATAATTACACTTTCCTCTATTCTTCATTGCTGTTGATGTGAAGAAAACTGTCTAATGTTGAAAATTGACCTCAGCTCGTATATTGTCACAGATGGCAGCGAGTGATTCGGAGTGACTCTCATTGCCATGTCTGTAATCTGTTACCAAGATATAAGAAAAACTGTCTCTCACTCCCTAAGGTGCTTTTTTTGTGTGCAGACGAGCTAAATCAATTACAGCAATCAGGTTCTATTGTTGTTGCTGATCAGTGTATACTGCCTCTCCTCATTTATAATAGTAAAATACGATTTAAAATACTGTTAAATTGAGATGTGTCTTTGTTTGGATCTGTGTCTCTTATCTCAGGCCAACAGAAAACATCAGTATTGATCAGCCACAACATAAAACCAGTAACTGGTACTTAAGTATAGGCCGGTTAGTGTAGGTTTTCAGTACATCCCTCTAATGATGGCATTGAAGTACTGTACTTATACATAAAGTCATTTTTCCCAGAATTCCTTGATTGTATGACATAAAGATTGTGCAGAGTACTGTTCAGATTTCAAATAGATTTATAGTAAGGATTTACGTGGCATATTACCAGCTAAACTGAAAAGTCTTGTTGTTGCTACCTTACATCATCATCATTGTGTGTGACAGGTTAAGGTTTCTAAAAGATTTGAAGATCAAATTAATCATTAATAATCACTATAGCCTGGGAGATTACTTTTTAATTTCGTCCTTATTCAACTTTACATTCTGGGCTATAGCAAAAGAACGGAATTAAAATAAGACTTTTACCTCAGGCACGTCTGTATTATTGTCTATATAATTATGCGGAGTAGTTTCCCTGAAGCTGATAAGTCCCAATTTTCATGATGGAACCAAATAATGCAAGTTGAAGGAAATGTAGGACACTGGAGAAAAGTGCAGGCTGCGGACAAAATAGTGCGAGCATACCTTAAAAGGAAAGACTGAAGCCACCAAAATTCAAATAACTTAACAAGAGGGTGTATTTCAAAGGTAGTAGATTCACCCATGATAAACTGATTTTATTTCACAGCTTGCTGTCCACTTGGATACAGCTTGCTGTATCCAAGTGGGAAGCAGCTCTATAAAGTGTATAGCTGACCATCCTGTGAAAACTGCAGCCCCTCGAGCTTAAGGAGATATGCTGTTTGGTTTAGGAGCTTACCTTTTGCCTGCTCAAATATGCAAACTTTGATTGAATTCAGCGCGCTCTGAATGCTGTTATCTTGACATGTGTATGGCGTACCTGTGCTGGAACTGATGGTTTCTTTGCCAATAACGTGACCCAGTAAGTCGTACTGGTTCAGCCTGGATCCATCTTCAGCCACAGCGACGGACCTCTCATCTCCCTGGGTCCACAGGTAGATGACCTCGTTATTGGTGTAGGCATCTGGAAACACGGAGAAGGTAAGAAACAGTGGAAAATGGAAAATATTGATTAAAAATTAGTATCGGTGCTACTGCTTATTACTTTTTTAACATCACTATGTTAGTGTCTAGCATAATTCAACACTGTTATATGAGCGTTATATATGACTCCACAATTCATAAAGTTAAAATGAGACTTAAGAAATCACTTCACACTAAGACAGTATTCCAGCAACTCTTTCGGTTGTTGAAATTTAACACCTGTCATTTCAGATTAACGCTTAGACAACTGTAGTGGGCAGAGTTTAGTTTTTAAACAATAAATAGAGTTGCTGAAATATAAACAATGTACAGGATGTAAGGCTTAACTCAGTATTTTAATCCCGGAGAGACTAGTTGGGAAAGGGACTGCTTGATGGAGAGAAAGTCTCTTCACTCAGAGAAGAGTGGTTATAGCATTAGTTGCTTTCTACAAGTTAGCTAAGCAGCCAAGCTCTCAAAATCCTTACTTAAGGTCACTCCTTCACTTTCCTCACCTTGGATTTTTTTGTGCAATTGGATCATAGTTAAATCTCAGTGGAATTGGATTAAAACTGATAAAACTAACTGGGTTCACCTATGGGAGTGAAAATCAACACAGAAATGTTTAACACAAAACTGTCAACACTCAACACATTTTTCCTGTGTAGCTTCAGCTTTGTCAAGGGAGCTAACCATTAAAGCTCTGTGTCGGTAATAGGAAACACCTCCTATAACAGGTATCCATAAAAGATATGAATTGTTGTTCTGTACTTCTGTTCTTGTTCTATTATCTTCTGTAATGAGTCAATTGTAGAAGATCAATTAAGAATCTATCCATCCTATAGTATTATATTTATGTTGGTTTTGAGTTATTTTAATCTCTCTCAGGAAAGGAATGGCGCATGATAACTGCCAAGAACAATCACATTTGTTTCTATTGTGCACAACCTTACTATTAATATATATATATATATATATATATATATATATATATATATATATATATATATCTGGAAAGACTTACAACTTCCAAATTTCAGAGGACAGGCGTGTGCATCCATTGGGAAATCCTCCAGGTGCATGGGGCACTCAGCATGAATGGTCAACCTGAGGCAGAATGAAAGATTGGGAAAATTGTCAGTCAGGCTGCAGTGTGATAAAGGCTTCCTTTAAATGTGTCAACATGTATTTTCCCTGTTTTAGATTTTTGACACAGTGACTGTTTGTCATTGAAAAGCAGCAGAAGGCATGTTTGGATGGAAAAAGTCATTCTCCCACATATGGTAATTAAGGCTCAGCTGATTGAGAACAACAACCAGAAGAAGAAAAATAAATAAATAATTTCTGATGGGAAAACCACAAAATATGCTGAGAGAATGATTGAGAAATGATGCATATTATCTCAATTAAACATGTTAAATCAACAAAGCGACAGCATTTTCTGAGTTTAAACAAAACAAGAGCCGAAAATCCATCCTACAGCAGACTTAGTTATATATATATATATAATAGACCATAAACTATGTTATAGTCATTGAATTGCTACATTTATGGTCCATGAATCAATCCAGACCAGGGTTACTTGAACAAATGGGATACGTACAACATTATTTGATCATGCAAATATAGTTGATATGTTATTTTAATTTGTGAAACTCATCGTCACGAATACAGTTTTGTTTTTATTATTTATTGAATGTACTGAATGCATTTTAAGTACATGTAACAGGCAAATGCTTAACTTCTGATAAACCCCAAATAATATAGTGTATTTCTTCTTTCTCAAAACCCTCTCATATTCCAGAATAAACCACTTATGAAGTTCACTGAGTTGAAACTAATATTATGGACCACTTCTACAGGCAAACTTAATGTTTTCTAATTAGCTAGTTTTGTTGTGCCCACAACAACCACGTCATCCTTTTATTACACACTGGTGGCCGCTCACTAATGCCGACTCATTACTGATAAGTGGCTCAGTATTTACGCAAATTAATGCAATACAGCCTAAATCAAACCTAGCGATGCACCGCCACATATCATACAACATTAAAAACAGCAGCAGAAACGAAAGCAAATCATACACAAAGAATACCGTAAAAAATTACAGATAGCTTAGTTTGGACCAAAGACATGAAGCAGGGTTTTGTTGAGCAATGGGAACCCTTCACATTACACTTTAAGGAAACAAGGAAGAAGCGGGAAACAAAATAGTCTACAGTCATGCCAGTAGTTTATCAGTGCTTAAGTTAAATGCTGAAAGCTTTATGCTTTCATGCAAGCAATCTGATGTTTACCAATTATGATAGTCACCATGGTGATGATCTTAATTCAGTAATTATTACTACCTAAAAAAATAAAGGGAACACAATCATCACAGTGTAACTCTAAGTCAATCACACCTCCGTGATATACACCTGTTCGGTCAGGAAGCAATTATGATTGTGAATCAATTTCACCTGTTGTTCGGCAAATGGGATAGACAACAGGTGGAAAGGAGAGCCTATTAGTAAGAGAACCCACATTAAGGAATGGTTTTGCAGGTGTTGGCCACAGACCATTTCCCTCTCCTCATCCTTTCTGGCTGATTCTTGGCTAGTTTTGCATTTTCCATGTCCTCTCCACTAGTGGTAGCCTGAGGCGTAATTTTGCAGTCCACTGAAGGTGGTCAGGTAGTGCAGCTCCTCCAGGATGGCACATCTATACAGGTTCCCGTGGCCAGGAGGTTTGCTGTGTTTCCCAGCACAGTATCAAGAGCGAGGAGGAGATAGAGACCAGGAGATAGGCTGGTACACAAGGAAAGGTGGAGGGGGCTGTAGGAGGGCCACAAACCAGCAGCAGGGCCGCTATCTTCTTCTTCTTGCAAGGGGAAACAGAAGGAGCACTGCCAGAGCCCTACAAAAAGACGTGTCAGAAACAGACTACATGAGGATGGAATGATGGCCCGCGGCCACCAGTGGGGCCTCCGCTCACAGCACGGCAAGGTGTAGCCCGATTGGCATTAAGCCAGACAACACCAGAATTGGCAAATTAGCCATTGGCACCCTAATCTCTCCACAGATGAGATCAGGTTTACACTGAGCACATGTGACGGACGTGAGAGAGTCTTCAGATGCTGTGGAGAATGTTCTGCTGCCTGAGACATCTTCCAGCATGACCGGTTTGGCAGTGGGTCAGCGATGATCTGGGGAAGCCTATCCTTGGAGGGCCGCACAGACCTCCCGTGCTAGCCAGAGGTACCCTTAAATTATTATTTGTCGTACATACATACATCAAACGTCACAAACTCATCCGACAAATGACATTCAACGATGAAATTCTAGCCCTGCACGATTCAATTTTTTCAAATAGAGCTTTTCAAGTTTTTTGTGAAAAATACAAAAATTCCATATTTATTCACCTTGCTGTATTATGACGGAGTAGGGCAGCATTGAAAAAAAATCAATCTATGGTTTCGAGGATGAAGTCATAATATTATGAGAATAAAGTTGAAATTTCACAATTATGACGTGTGAAATTTCTACTGCAAGAGGGCAGCTTGAGTTTTTTGGCAGCTGCTGTCTCTGACATGTCGTCCCACACGCAGGCAAACGCGAACATACGCAAACACACAAATAGCTTCTGGATCCAAAATGTCAATAAAAAAATGTCAGTTTGACGGACTTCTTGTAAAACTAGGAACCCCTATCCGGTAACACGCTGATGCAACCAGCGTAAGCCCTGCTGCTGATCACCACTACCAGCCAGCTCCTGCTCCACCAGAGAGATGCAAAAATCCTGTTTCTTGGGAACAGACCCACTTTCAAAGTCCTAATGCTATAATTATGGGCCGTTGGCATGCCAAAACTGTTCAATATTTCAATATTAATCAAAGCTAGATTAAAATATACCATAACGAGATGATTTATTACAACCCAGTTAATTAGCACCCAAGGTGAGACACAGAAGATGCTTTATTATTGAATAGAGATTTTATAGTTAAAAGTACACCGTAGCACACTATAGGACAAATTAAACCTTTTCTGTTGCTGGGTGAAACGTTACGTATTAGAAAATGATTCTAGATCATCCTGAGTGGGACACGTGTTAATCATATTTAACAGCAATTGATGGAAGAGCTTTTGAAATGTTTCACTCAAATTGAAATATGTGGGTCACCACTGTCAGTCCGTTTCATCCTCTGGGGACAATGACCATGACTCAACTGTCATTTCATGACAATTTATATAATATATTTCAGTCTAGATTGAAGAGGTGGGCCAACCCGAGCTGGTAAAGAAATGGTATATAAAGTATAGAGTTAGGGCAAACAGCATGTTCAAAATCTTTCCAGATAATATTTTACTAATCTGTATTTTAAAGCAGCGTTGCACAAACAACACTATTTTTGTACAGCAGTGAGTGTTATTTCATGCATAATTGGGCCATTGGATTTTTGTGATTCTGTTAAAAATACTTTCATCACACTGAGCTGGATAAAGCTAAAAAGGCTGTATTTGTTTGTCATGGTTCCTAAGTAGCAAATTCCATTTGGGGGATTTATGAGTACATACAATGGAAAAGGTTTTGACTAAAATATTCACATCACTGCTTTTGATGAGAAACTTTTAAGAAATTAGTATTGTCTATCAGCAAAGAGAATTGCTTCTGTAAACACACAGAGTTTGGGGTAAATTGAGGTGCAGTGAGAGTGAGTGATAAATGCTCTCACACTAAAAACCAGACTGCAGCAGCACTTGCAGACAATACCAACTCCTTCAGTTTAAAAGTATTGGTAGAATCTTGCAGAGTGGAGGCCTTTACAGGAGCTTTCAGTTCAGGGGCTGCAGACGTGCTGATTAAAAGACTTAAGGCAGTTGTTTGGTGAGAAGTGTAAATCAATACAAGGAAGAATGGTGAATAGTTCAGACTAAACTTTTACCATAGAAATAGGTGTATTTATATTCTAAAACCTATCACCTGTCAAGTATGCTCAGGCAAAGGTTTTATCAGTTGCTTCTAGAGGAATGAGCCTAGCAACAGAGTCAAATAGCCATTTCCATCCCACTGCATTATTAAGATAAGATGTAGCATCACAAAGATCTAAGTACTGAGCCTGAATATTTCTTATATTTTGTAGGTTATCAGTTAAAATACAGATAACCTAAAGCAACACTTTGTACCTTAAAATATGATAAAATCACAGCATCAGAAAAGGCCGTAAAAAATGCAGCAGAAATTATAACGACTCAAGAAATCATGTAAATTCAAAGATTAAAGTATAAACTACATATATGGTGACCATTAAGCTGTTTTTGACATTTATGATCCTTTAACACACATTTACCGGTTCCTGTAAACACAACAGTACTTCTTACACTCCATTATTGCTCATATGTCTTCTTTGGCCTTGGCGGCACTGCGACTGTAATAAATCTACTCGTGTGGGAGAACAATGAAATCAGGAGTTAATTTTCACACTTAAAAATACAACAATGATGACCTTGTGGAGGAGCATCATAAAAATATTCTTTTTAAAGGAGAATGCTGACTGAGTGACAGCTTTGATCATGAGGTAGATTGAAAACCAGTGGATAACTTTGGCTTCGGTTCTGTGGACAATAGCAGTCACTGATGTTTTTTTCAATGTACTTCACGTGCAAATTGTGCACAATGGGAACCTTTTTCTCAAGTGATTTTTCAGAAGGTTGTGTGTGAAATGACTGCAATCCAAAGAGAAATGGTCATATGATCAATTCACTAGTTCACCACAGGGCCGACACATGGAGACAGACAACAACTCACATCCACGCCTATGGACCTATATTCAACTACACTGCAGAGGTCACATGGTTGGTGATTGCATCTGCTGCTGTGGACCTGCTCGATGTCCACTGATCACAAGATGCTCATGATGATGATTATTGTTGTTATCATTATTACTATTATTGTATAGTATTCCCCATAAGCTATCGCTATATGTTACATTAATATTAATGTTATTATCAACCTGGGATCCCTGCTGCTGCCGCGGCCGACCATGGAGCGGTTGGAGAAAGTGGATTATAGCTGATATCTTTGCTGCTTTTCCCCCGTCTGTATCTCTCCTCACCCGTGTCCCTCTCTTTCTCGCTCTCACTCTCTTTTTTTTTTTCAAACCCGACCGGTCATGGCAGTAGGCCGTCCACCCTGAGTCTTGGATCTGCTCGAGGTTTCTGCCCGTTAAAGGGCAGTTTTTTCTCGCTTGCTCAAGGAGGAATTTGTTGGGTCCTGTAGATAATTATATAGAGTCTGGTCTAGACCTGAGACAACTGTTGTTGTGAATTGGCGCTATATAAATAAAGATTGATTGATTGATTGATTGATTGATTGATTGATTGATTGATTGATTGATTGTAACAAGATAATCGATGAAATTTCGATTCTGACTTCACCTGTCAGTGGTTATAATGTTATGGCTGATAGTTTACTTTCCTTGTTTTCTAACAAAACATCAGATATGGAAAGAAAAAAGATTACGGAGAACAATGAGGATAATAGTTAAGCTTTAAGGACAAGTGAACTGGAAAGGATATCCAAAGAGCATCATTAAATTCACAAAAATGAGTGAATGCCACATAGGGTTAATATCTGCAGGGATTAGAAATGCTGCTCATCAGGCAAGCAGGGGGCCTGAGTAATGTCTGGGACCCCTATCAGTGGGGGCTGAATCAGAGCTCTAAGGGAAAAAAAGCAGAAAAGCACTGCAGCACCACTCAGGCCTGCCTAGAACGGACTCGCTGTGTACCCCTTCACTTAGCCAGCACTCAACTTCTGATTCAAGTGTGAATGCAACAGAGAGATAGAGAGAGAAAGAGAGAAAGAGAGAGGGGGAGAGGGACAGATGAAGAAGTAGAAGAGGTAAGAGGCTGTCAGCACCAGAGGGAAAGAAAATAGACAGAAAACAGACATTTTCAGTGGAGGTGAGGAAAAAGGGGAAATTTATTTTACACACTGTGAAAATGAAGAATATATTGCACTACCACCCCAAAATAATCTCAGACATTTAAGGATCTAACTTAAATTCAATTCAATGAAAAAGGTAAACTTTAATTTCAACAAAAACTCCAGTCTAAGTATGAACTTTTCTCCCCATGACCGTCCATGCCTCCCCCATTATTTCTTAACTCAGTCGCTCGGAGACTCTCCTGTCTCCACTTTGAAGAGCAGCTGTATGTTTGTTTGGGAGGCTCTTGCATCACACCTGTTTGTTTAAGCTGCAATTGACGCTAGAGACAAAGCTTGCCTGTCTCTGTAGGCTGCCCAGATATAGCACGTGGTTGGCAACAACACTACCTCTCACCCTTTTCTTCGTTCTCATTCACTCTTCCTGTCTGATCCTCTCTCACTATTTAAAAACGGAAAAGCAAGAGTAATAATTCCTACTGCACTAAACACTCTCAGAGCCCGTCGGTTTAGTCCCATGGATAATATGAGGTAAAAACGCTAAGTGCTTACCTTATGTGTATGCCCCTCAATGACGAGGGCAGCCCATTGTGAGCAATATCAGACCAGTAAGAAAAAAAATCCAAGCAATCACTTTCAGGCGTGCATTATCATCTATAAATAAATTGTAGGCCGAAAACCAACAAACTCTGTATATCAGTATATAGCAATAATTCAGTGTGAAAAATATTCACCTCAGTCCATTTAAAACTACCTGCACTTGAGTCTTAGCCAGCAACTTTAGATTGATACCTATGTACAATATGATAAACTGAGAGGTGGAATAAATTTACCGCTGAATTATCAAAGAAAAGGCCTCGCACTTTTGATTTTGCACCCACAATAGGTTACGGATCAGAGCCCTGCTATCAGCGGTCAACGTTACTCACCCATTTAGACCCCAGAGGAATAGCTCCAAATCCTCTGCTGTGCGTGTCATTTTCTTTTTCCAGATGGATGGAAAAAAAAAAATTTTTTATTAACGCTGTGGAAAAGTGGGCAACACACTGAGTATTTAGAGTATATTCTGAATTATTTTGTCATACAGACGAGTGAAGGCTTTGTAATGATGCATATCTTAATCTGCGGTGACAATATCAATGAGACTATTTGCTTGAAACTATTTCGGGTTTGGAGAGAGGGAGGAATCATTTGATGAAAACTGCCGAGAGGCATGTCTCTTTGTCTTTTTTGTTTGCTTCTTTTCTGTCTGTCTTGGTTTCTGTAGCTGTGTGTGCCCCTGAGCTTTCTGTCTAACCTGACAAGAGTGGAATTGGAGTCAGATGTGTGACCCCAGGGACTCTCTTTCTTCATTGCCCACATAAAAAAATTCCCAAACTTTTTTTTCATTTGATGGTCAAATTCACTGAGAAGACCGAGGGAGTCTCTTAGATCAGGAGTGACCCACACCTTGAAGCATTAGCAACTCGATATTCTTATCGTTTTCAGTAACTGTTGGAGGTGTGCGTGCTTATTTTTTATGGGTGTGGTGAATGATGGCAAATGGTGTATTTGTTCAAATTAATATTCAGCTACAACATTTGCTCTAATATCAGACACTAACACAAGAGATTTGATCCAAATGTAAAGTGCATTATAAATTAAATGTATTATTATTATTATTAAGAGTAAATAAACCATTTGCTGCTTAAACATTATTAACATTCAACTGTTTCCCTTGTCGCTTGACATTTGGTTTTTACAGGTCGATACATTAAAACAGCACATTATGAGTCTGTCTCATAAAAAAAATCTGTCTCAGTGCTGAAAAAAGGGTGGTGTGAATAAAGTTTAATACCACAAAAAAATGGCGAAATCCATTTTCAATAAGCTAGGTATTAGATTTTTGTTTCCCCTCTCCTATTAAAGGAAACTCATTGTTTTGAAAGCATACCACACCCACCCAGTCCACCCTGCCCTCTTCCATCTCTCTCACCATTTCCACCTGTGCCTTCACAAATCCGTTAAGAACTACTTGTGGGCGCCCTCACACTGTCCAGGAAGTCAAGCCAAGACTTCCGGATGTGTGCTGGTCCATGCACACATCAGGCTTCATTATCAAAGTTATCATTAAACTGATAAAATCCACTTCTCAAAAAAGTGTACATGACAATATAACGCTGATAGATTTGGTCCCTGCAGAAAAAGCATTGTGGGTAGAGGGTTGTGTGTGGTTTCAGTGACTTCAACCTTGTTGTCACTCCGGCACAAAATGCAGAACACAGGTAGAAGGCCCCAGCTCTGACCACCACCTGCCATCTAAAAGGACAGACTGCTTCCTTCCACTCCACCACATCCTCAAAGCTGTGGTAAAAGACCCGTGACCCTTTTTTTTGCTCCTTCTTATATCACAAGAATCCCACTCCATCTGGGAGCCTGACGGAGAGGATACCTGTGACCAAAAGCTTGTAACATGGCAACCGAGTCAAAAGGCCTTCCTGCCGGTGGCACGGCAGGGTGCTGGCATTTACTTACCCCCATTCGCTCCCTGTTTCATCCTTGAGGCTCCTAGACCCCACCCTGAAGCCTAAAAAGAAATCTACTGTCCCTGCTTTCTCAGCTGCATGCCTCTTACTGAGTCAGGAAGAAAAAACAAACTTCCTGTCCTTTTGTCCATTGTGCAGGCCAAAGGTGCAGTTTATTGCACTCCACCTTGTTATTCCTGTATGAATACACATGGAATCTTTCAGAGAAAGTAAAAAGTAAAGCCCTTCCTCAATATTATTACTGATTGTAAGTAAACTAATGCGCGAGAGAATACAAGATTCAGGCTAAGACAAAAAAGGTGAAAATGTTTGATCATAAAGGGGCAAAGTTTAAATTTAGGTCACAGGGATTGTTCTCAGAGGATTTCAATCAGGTCTTATTTTCAGAAATTTAACACGTTGTATCAGAACCCGTTTTTGACCAGCTGCCTGTTGCTTCACGGTATGTAAGAAAGATCCCCTAGAGGTTTCAAATGGGTCGCATCCTGCCTAAATATGATGCAAGTTAGGCTCACACAATTGTTTAATCACGACCACTTTAATTATGTCTTGTGTTTTTTCTTATCGTACATCAAACCATCTGACACTACATAACCGTTTATGTAAGTATTCTGAGCAGCGGCTTCTTTATGGTCATTGTGATCTATATAACACTCTAAATGTACCACAAACCAGTTTTGTTCAAGGAAGGTGCCATTATGTAAACAAAAGAGCTGGCAGAGACAATCTACAGAAATAAATTATCCCTGAAAATAATGTGCAAACCATGAAAGCAAACACGTTCCGAATTTTTGTTGTTAGTAAGATTGTTAGGTTGAGTTCAAATAAAGTTACATTTTATTACAGATTTTTTTCATAGTAGGAGACACAGTGGTAGGATAATAGTTCCTGAAATAGAACAGCAATTTTTCTGAGCAACATTTTTCTGTCCTTTGAAAGGACAGACACAGTCATAAATGTTCGAGATCATGACATCATCGTTGAGCTAGGCAAATCAAAAAGACACTATCAATCAGGAGGATTCACAGAAAATATAGGAATGAATTGTGAAACGTTAACATTCAATGGTTGTCTGATAACACCAAGTAGAAAGCATTTTTTTTGTTTTTTATGTACACTGGAAGGTCCATGTACTAAGATTCTGTAACCCAGTGAAATTAAAGATCTGTAGTTATTTAGGTGTTTTTATTACTGGAACATAATCAAAATCAAAGTCTGCTATCTGTAATAGAGGGTCTGCTGACTGCACGAATGTAGAGGATGAGTTCAATTTATCAGCTATTTGAGGTTGTTTGAATGAAAGATTTCCCTCTTCCACTTAGATAAAATCCGAATAATAAAAAAAAAAGATACATACATATATAATAATACTAATAAATAATAATACATTTAATTTATAATGCACTTTACATTTAGATCAAATCTCAAAGTGCTACAAAGTAAAAGCAGATAAAAGCATCAATAACAAATAAAATAATAACTATATAAAAACCTGACCAAAAAGCAGCAATATTAATTAAAGTTATAGGTTCTGCTAAAAAGGAAAGTTTTAAGTCCTTTTTTAAATGTGTCAGTCGTCTGTGGAGCCCTCAGATGGTCAGGGAGTGCATTCCACAGACGAGGGGCAGCAGAACAGAAGGCCCGATCACCCATGGTGCTGAGCTTAGTCCGGGGAAGGAGGAGGCGGTATGAGTGGGTAGAACGGAGGG
>VRLP01004464.1:0-48512 GCA_009660295.1 Lophius piscatorius
TTTTATTCACGATATGAACTATTATTCAGGGTTTACTCAAGGTTTTATGGCGATAACTTCCTAACCGTTGGTCCGATTTAATCCAAATTTGGTGCATGTAAATACATTTGTGGACGTATACCTTGTATAAATCATATTTCAGTCTAATAATTCATATTTTACTCACTAGTGGGAGCAATTCTATGGAAAAAAAAAGCTTTTTTTCTGACAAAACTTCACTTTTGATAAGAGGGGTTCAATAGGGGGGATTGCTTGTACAATGCAAGGGATTGGGGGCTTTTGGGGAATATGCCCTTGCTGTTGACGATGACGGCAAAGACCCAGTTTGTATGCAGCAGTAGATTTCTGGGTAATGAGCAAAAAATCTTCTTAATCAATTCCAGTAATTGCCATCATTGAGTTCTGCACCACGTATTTTGTCAATGCAGGGCGCAGTCGATAAATCTTCCCTCTCGTCTAAAATGCAGTCGCCCGAGTCCTTTTTCTGACGGACACGATAAAAGCTGTTCTGCTCAATCGATGAGAGCCAGAAATAACAACTTCTACATGGAATGCAGGATGCCGCAGCAAAAAAGCCCGGTGAGGCTAATGCTGCCCTACGGAAGGAAGAACATGTCTCGGTAGGAGAACATAAGAAGCCTGCAGGTTTCCTCAGAACACAAACATCAAGATCAAAGATCAAAGACCAACTCCTACACGCTATAAATGAGTTTACTTGTTTCATATAAGCCATGACTATCTTGGATGATTTATGCATGAAGATATGAAGCAATCAAAACCCACAAAGTAGATTTTACCGGGAGTCTGGAGGTTCTCCTCCTGATGGTCATTTCTTCTATTCTGGTGCCTTTTACTGCCATGCTAGGCTATACTAGCACAGCATGGCTAACAGTACCGGCAAATTACGTCATTTGTTCAGCAGGAGGTGGTTGGGTGCTGTTGTTTCATATAAAGATTTTTTAACAAAGTGGCATTTGTCAGTTATAAGACTTTTGTGCTTGAATTCAGGGTAAATGACAAGAGTCTTTGGACAAACATCACATAATGACGTCCCCATAAGAACTACCACGCATCAAAGTAGGATCTAAATCCAAGCACTTTTCCAAATCCTGTGATCCAGAATATTTAAATTCTTAGGCCTCATGGAAAACCTCTACTGTAATTTATCAAATAATAACGCTCTAATCTAGAACGAAGATGCTGAATCTCTACCTGAGAGAGGTCACATTTGACCGATTATACAAAGATAGTGAGCTAAATTCTGAAGAAAACCCTCGTTAGTGGAATATTATCTTTCTTGAATAACTGGGCCTATGCTGTCATCCCTGACAGCAAGTGCATATCCCCAAAAAGTCCCCAATCCCCTTCGTTGTACAAACAATCCTCTTGATTCGTCTCCTCAACTTAGATGCAAAGTTATCTCTGAAAGACAGTGTTTTCCAGATGAAAAAAAAAGCTCCCCCTGGTGAGCAAAATATGAACTCTTAGTACAATATATGATATACGAGATAGGGCGCCTTGAGTTAATTCATGTGCTCTAAATTTGGACTAAATCGGACCAATGGTCGAGAAAGTATAGGCCGAAAACTTTTCAAGATAAAGCTCAGCCTAGTGTCGGAATAATACAACCAAACTTTCCCAAAATGTATCCAGTTCTTCCTTGCACGAATATCAATGTGGGTTTAGAATTTGAAAATGATCCATGCAAGAGTTTTTGAGCTATCGTGTTAACACAAAGGATCTGTGGTCACAGATGCAGACGTGGCGGCGATGATGATTCCATAATATCCCAGACTATTCTGGAACATAACTAAGAAACAAATTAAAT
Source organism: Lophius piscatorius (assembly GCA_009660295.1). Taxonomy (NCBI): domain Eukaryota; kingdom Metazoa; phylum Chordata; class Actinopteri; order Lophiiformes; family Lophiidae; genus Lophius; species Lophius piscatorius. The sequence goes on from VRLP01004464.1 coordinate 1,829, forward strand.
TCTAGGGGTAGGTTAGGTAGGAGTCGCGTGATGATGGGATTACTGCTTTTAAGGGGTTGTCTGTAAATCCTTCTCTCTGCTTGTGTCTTCTCCTTTCCTTGCAGCCGCTTTGATGAAGTTGCATGTTGAGCTATGTAGAGACTGGATATGAAGGCGAGCCCTCAGAGCCGGAACACGACTCTCTGCCTCCCACTAACGAGCTGAGCTCTCAATGCGCCCACTAATTAGTTCATCTATAACTCTAAGCACTCAATTACTCTCCACCAGCTCCAGCAGAGAGAGCAGATAAGACTGACAAATGTCTTGTCTTGCACACACACACACACACACACACACACACGCAGATAAAATTTCTTGGAGGCCTACCAAAACTTTTTTCTAAACTTCCCAACCTAAAACATGCTGTTCAGGCATTGATCTTCAGTTTCTCCTCTGTTTCCCACTCTCGGCCTTCCACACACAGGATTTATGGATTAGCATATACCTATCAGCCATAACATTAAAACCCCCTGCCTGACATTGTGGATGTCCATCCGTGAAGTGCGCTGTGTGTACTGACACCTTTCCCTAACCAGAATGAACATTCCCAGCACTATACTGTACAGTAGATCTTCTGTGGGATCAGATATCACTGAGCCTTTGGCAGCCATGAACATCTCCCTGCTTCACCAGTTGTCCTTCCTTAGACCACTTTGATAGGTAATAACCACTGCAGACCGGGAACATCAAACAACACCTGCAGTTTTGGAGATGTTCTGACCCAATCGTCTAAGCCATCACAATTTAGCCCTTGTCAAAGTGGATCCTCATGCTTGCCTATTCGTTCTGCTTTCAAAACATCAACCTCAGGACCAAATATTCCACTGCTGCCTAATAGATCTTGTCCACTAACAGGTACCTTTGTAACAACATAATCAATGTTATACGGACTTCCCTGTCGCTGGTTATAATATTATGGCTGATCAGTGTTTATACATTCTGGATAAATCAAATTAGCCTAAAATGAAATTGACAGTGCACAAAGATCTGTAGCATGATGCACAATAATGTTTTTAACACATAATTGTTCTTGCCCCTTTTTCAGACGTATCTAATCTCTGGAATTTCTTATTTTGAATTTGTAAAGGATTTATCGAAATTAAAATATTAAAAAATGAAATAAACACAAACACGCTTGCAAAACATACTGGTGAATAAAGTTTTTTTCTGTTTCGTTAATATTAAGGTTTTATATTTTCCTTTCACCATAAGGCCCAGCCGCTGTGTAAAACTATAACCACTAGGAATAGTTTTTTTTAAATTTGTTTTATTATAACAATGTTTTTTTCAGGGTTGAGTAGCCGTGGCATAAAATACAAAAAAATGTATGTTAAAGTTATGTAAAGACATCGGCCGGGGGCTTGGCTCTGCCTTCGAGGGTGAGGGTGCAGCTCCATTGATTTTCATCTCATGGGACAGAAATACGGACTCAGCAGGGTCTCAGGATCGGCTGAGAAGTCAATGACCGGCCTTTTAATTGCTGATGTGTGTGCGTGTGTAAATCATGTTTAACTCAAGGAAATAACTAAACCTTATCCTGCAACCTTGGACAAATCTGGATTGCACTTAAAGATCATCTTTGACCCGCATTCATCATTTTACACAAACCTGCATTCAGCCATATTCCTACAACAGTGGCAGAGGAACAGGGTACCACCTTCTCCGTCACCGCTCACTTACCTACATGTAGACAGCAGGGGATCAAACTACTGATTTCCTGATAGAAGAATGACCTCTCTGGGAGTCACATCCACCCACTACTATTCCCAAAGAGGAAACAGCACGATGGTAAAAACGCCTCGTCAGTCTGATACCACTGATACTGTGATTATCATCAGATGAAAAGCTCCAGGTTTAAATTCAATGAGACAGGATTGAATGGAGCTAAAGACACAGTAGGATCGGTGAACAAGATAACCACAGTCCACATCAACATCTCGGTCTATCATATCCGGCTCCTTCAGACTTTAGACCTTTATTTTGGGTTCTCTGAACAACTCTTGAGTTCTGCTTCAGATCATTGTCCTGCTGGAAGGTCCAACCACGGCCCACTTTAAGTTTCCTGACAGAGGTTTTTTTACTTTTCACCTAAATCTTTAAAAAAGTTGGAAGAAAAACTGCCCCACAGCAACAGAGCTCCACCACCAGACATCATAGTGGTATGATGTGCTTTTCACTATGGCTTCCTTTCTTGGTACACCACACCCATATTAGATGATTGTTGCCCAAAATCTCTACGTTGGTCTCATATGATCTATGACCTTGTTCCATTGAAAGTCCCAGTGGCCTTAAGGTGCTCTAGCTTGTGTTTAGAAGACCGCTTAAGTTTTTTCTTGCTACATTGCCAAACAGCTTGTGTTGCTGTAGACACCATCTGAAGGTGGTTAGCCAGATTTTCTGTCCCCAAGATTCAACTGACCTCTGAAGGTCTGTAGCTGTAATCCTTGGAGTGTTTTCTGCCAGAAGAACTATCCTCCTCTCATCTTGCAGACATTTCCCCTTCCAGGCTAATTTTTAACATCTTCAGTCTCTTTAAAATTATAATGTCACCTTGAAGGAATAAAACATGAAGCATTGTCCTGAAAATGATATACATAATGTTTCTTTCTTTTTTTTAATGAGTATCACTATGGCAACGGCATGTCCTGCGTTACGATGATGGTTTGGTATGATGATGGCATTTCATACACAGTCTGAATACTTTCAGTGAGGAGCTATGTGACTAACGTTATTATCATGCTAAGCCAATCAGAAGCAATGTGATCCGTTAACTCACTTGGTGGACTCTGATTGGCCACTCACACATGGGGAAATCAAGGCAAAGATGAAACTGTTGTGTTACGATGTGTTAGTGTGTTTCAGGAAAGTTTATAAGCTTAATGTAATGATCGTAATGGTCACAAAATCCAAATTTGATACAAGTACACCCAAAGTTGGGACTAAAGAAAGCAGACTGTAATGTACGCATGTTGTGTGCTGTAGTTTTTTCTTCAGAATAAATTTAGAGAAGTTGGAAGTGTGTTACATTAAGATATGGAAAGTTGACGTGGTTTTTCAGTTCATGGTAGTCACCAGTATTTTCACCACCCACAGGCTGCTTGATACATCCCTGTTGTTTCACTATAAGGAAAATGTGCATGTGTGTGTGTGCATGTGTGTGCGTGTGTGCGTGTGTGTGTGTATGTGTAAGTGTACAAGAGAGTAGTCTAACAGCATGCGTGTGGTTGTTTGTGTGCATATACTACTCACACGGATGCACGCATTCTATGGTGTAATGGGCTACGGGGGTGGTGTTCATAGTCTTGAGCAGAATGGATGCAAAATCCACATTACACAACACATTCCCATTCCAGAATAGTGATCCATCGAGCCTAGCACTAAGCATCTGTACATAAACCTCAATTATGCTAATGCTAATCCCTGGGACATTGACGTGAGTAGGCAAGGAGGCTAACAGCTAAAGACTTTGATGTGTGCTGCCATTTGGCAGGGCCTCCTGAAAGACTAGCGTTGGACCCCGAAATCCACCAGGGCTTAAGGAGGAAAAACCAACCCGGCCTCGTCTGTTCCTCTGCTGATTACAAGGGCTTAAGGGGCTTCCTTTATTTGCCTCTTTGGTATGGACCCAATCATGGGTGTCAGTTCACTCAACTGCTGCTTGGCAGTCCTTCTGCATGTTTTTTTTTTTTTCCACTTTTTCCTCCACTTTGCCAGACTTCTGTTTTCTCTTTTTTTTTGTTTCCTCCTCTGAATTTGAATATTCACATCTGACACCTTCTGTTTTATTCCCATTTTGGTAACTGACCAAAAGCACATATACTTTTGTATTGTAGGACACTCACTTGAATGGACAACCAGTTATGAGGAAATTAAACTCTTTTTCAATCAAGTTTTATTGCCAGAATCTGAAATAAAATTGGGAACTTATTCCATCTCACTTGAAATTAGGTATTCTAACTTAGGATAAGATTGTTGAGAGACTAAGTGGTCCACAGGAAAACTGTTTTCCAGTAAATATTGGCAAATTATACCCAGGGCTTGTTGCACAATCAGACTCGCGTAATTACAAGATGTTTTGGGAAATTGAACACATCACTTTAATCTCTTTTCATAAAAAAGGCTGATCCGAAATTTCCTGACAACCAAACACATTGTTAGTGGTTATTTTGTTCCATTAACAACAAGTGCTTTTTGAAGTACTTTGCCCCCTCTCCTGTTCTTAAGTTCTAATTTCTCCAAGCTTTCAGGAAAAATCCTGCCACAGAGAAGGATTACAGCTTATTCTCACTGAGTGAGTAAACACATGAAAACGTGAAAGGCACAGCAGACAGTGTGTGTCACAAAGGAGATTAAGAACATTAAAGTGGGATTTGGGGAAATAATTGGGTATTTTTCTAACTTTAGGTTGAAGGGCTATGTAACGGTGGCATAATCTTTCGGTTGGGGATCAATAGAGACAAAGACGAACCGGAGAGGCACACTCATGCACATGAAATCGAGTCATGATGCTGCTGTAAGACCTGCCAGCTGTCAGATTCTGAGTGGGTGCTGATGTGTGTTTAATCGGGAAATTGAAAATCAGTTCAAAATAATTTGAAAGAAACATCAAGTGCTGCCACTTCAATAAAACAGCCGTGGGTGTGATGTAACACTGTGATTGCCAGACATATAATATAATATGCATTGATTTTCTAACTATGAACAACTTTACTTTTAACCTGTCCTGTCCAGCTGCCTCGGCGTGCAGAATGTGGATCTGGTCGCCTTGCAGTGCCAGACATATTTTAGTCTGCAAAGGAAGAGTCTGTCACACACAGTTGAGTGAACTGCATTTTATATGGGATTATTATGTGTTATTAGTCGATGAGGCGACCGGACCGGAAAGGGGGCTCGGGGGGACGGGAGAAAGAAAGTGAGAAGGAAAGAGAGAAATACAAAAGTGTCGGGGGGACAAGGAACAATATACTGGAACAACTAACGACAAGAAAAGCAACAAAAACAACAATAATAGCAACAATAATAGACCCCCCACTTTGTGGATTGAAGTGGGGGGTCATCAAAACGCCACGCTGACCCCCAACGGAAGGCAGAGATGGCCAAGCCTCCTTCACACCCGACGGCCCCCCCAGAGCACGAAGGACCCGAGGCCACGAGCCCCCGGTCGAACTGCACGCCTAACCGAAGGGATTTTAATCTCATACACGTCCTTCAAGCATGACTGAAGCTAAAATAATAATTCATCTAAAAATAATAATTCAGTAATTATCCACTCAACCACATGCCGGTTTGTATGTAAGTGGGGTGAAGTTTCTTACTCCACATAGTTGCAAGATTCTCCTAATCAACTGAAGAATGTGTACTTTTAAAAACAGCCTGAAGATAAAATGTCTCCATACAAGTCACACTGGTTAATAACGCTGAAAAAAAAAGAAGTTTTAAATCAGGAAGCCCAGATATCCGGAATGGATTTTTGCTGAAGCCTCTGGGCTAAACTGTAACGTGTGCCGCTCAATGAGACCAAAATCCACATCTTTCCATGCCTCTATGTGGAAGTTCTACGCAGCAGAGAGAACTCTGCTGAAGTTCTTCTCTTCTTGAGGCACACACAAACTTTTTCACGGTTATGAAGCGATGTTAGAGAGGGTAAATATAGACAGCAGAATCACAAAGTGTGTTTTGGAACATGAATCTCAGGCTTAACCCACCATATAATTGTACATTTTTATATTTCTCAGTCGATAATAGCTTGAAGACCACTTCTCAGAGGATGGTTCTCCTCCTTTGGAACTGAAACCTTTTTTAATGACTCAACCGTTTTATCTGTCTCTTCATGTTTTATTCACCCGATGTTTTATCTTTTAAAACAAATGTTTGAATTATTCTTTATCTGTAGTGCTATAAGCGCTTAGGTCAACTCTGTGTTTTTTTTTCTTTTTAAGTATTCTAATGTTTATAGGACACCATTTTATCTAGAAACAGAGGTTTCAATTTGTGTTTTCCAAAAGTTCTACATACACACGAATCACCAAAAACGGCTGGAAACACTGTTGCACATGTGTCAAGCCAGTAGTTTGCGGACTAACTTTTCTGTATTAACATCATGAAAGAAGTCTCACAAGAAGTGAATCCTCTCTGTTTATTGCAGTGAAGGTGCAGGACTTCATTTTTGCAGGAGAACGAATGTCACTATGTTGAACTGTGTATGGTTGAATGTGATTAATAAAGTTTAAATTATTATTAACTCTAGGAGATGCTTTTGTTGGTTTTTTCTGTGCGGGGCAATCAGCCTGAAATTAAAATGAAAGTTGGACTTCTGAAGTCATTTGGACTAAATTGAGTTATCACATTAACATGTAGAATCTTTCAGTGGCGGACAAGGACACTGTGATGATTGTATAATATCCCCGATATGAATTGAACTCAGAGAATTTCATACCTGAATCCCACGTATTTGTGTTTAGATTCTCTGGCCCATTACTCATCCGCCACAAAGTTCTGTGGGAATATGGTGTAGCAGTTCATGACTACATAGGGGATTTAAAAAAAAAGTGAAATAAATTCCCGAATCCCATTTATCTGGATTCACTCCAAACTTTAAAGAGTTCCATGTTTTATAAAAATCCTTCAACTAGTTTTCTTGCAATCATCTAATAGCCAGAGAAACAAAACAACAAACAGATGCTGGTGAAGACCTGACATGACCTCCTTAATAGATATTCTTGGCTTGTTATAATGAAGAAAAGATAACAAGCATGTGAAGTCAAACTACCAAAAATAAATCAATAAAATGGAAACCTGTAGGCACAAAGTCGAGTTCCAGTTTCTTCTGGATTTGCCCCAAAAACTGATGCAAAATAACTGACAGCTGTTTTTCCAGCATCGGAGCTTACTGTGGAACTATGTAGTGTAGATTGTTTACATCCTGGGTTTCCTTCCTATTGAGGTTTTCCATGCTTGTCCGACTGGCTGGAGAATCTGGAGTAGACTAGACCATGCGGGAGAGATTGTTCACCTCATCTGTCCGAGGATGGTTTTGGGATCACGTAAGACCAGTTGGAAAACGTTGCCAGGGGAAAGTGAGATCTCCTGCAACACCCAATGTCTTTCCTCTGAGTTACACAAAATGTATTCATCACTTCATTCTTCTCACTTCAATTTTACCAGCTTTATTTGCACAAATGTAACCGCAGAAGTTCGCAAAATAAAATTTGTGTCATGTCCGGTGTGAACAGACTCCTATAGAGCCAAGATGCCATGTTGTTCAGTCAGTGACAAATATGTAATCACTTATAATCATAATATTCCATCCGTCTCGGCACACCTTCATGGTAAACTTATATAGGGCTTTTCTAGTCTGCTCAAACACTCAAAGCGCTTTACAATCTGAGCCAGCACCAATACAGTGATCATAGAGGCAGCCATGCAAGACGCCACCTACTCTTCAGGAGCAGTAACCCTTCACGCCATCATTCACACACCAATGGAACCACCATTGGGTGCAAAGTGGGGTTCAGTATCTTTCTCAAGGATACCTTGATATGTGGACTGCAGTGGCTGGGGATCAAACCACTGACATTCAGATAACTGGACGAAGGCTTTACTCACTGAGCCACTACCACCTTCACAGGTTCTGTGGTGTCAGTTGATATCAGCTGTTATCATCAGCCAACCACATCTATCCCATATCACAGAGTCACACCTTAATAATAATAATAATAATAATACATTTAATTCATCGTTAGCCAATGATCTTGCTGCTGTGTCTTTCAATATGATTCTCTCCATTCATTCATTCATGCTGCTGGGTTTTTTTTGTGCCTTTTATCAGTCTCCTAAAAAAGTCATCAGCCACCACCACCAGTATAAAAACTCCGAGGGATGATAAACCTCATTGTTGCTCATCGTAGATACCCTTCCTGAAGAATATGAGTCACAAAGACTTTCTTCCCTCATCCCATATCATCTGCTGTAATTAAAATTCATCTTTACTTCATTCTCTGTCTCTCCTGATTGAACTTTTATTAAAATATTGTCACTCACAAACCAATAATGTTACTCATTTTACTTCACACTCTTGTATTTGTTGACAGCAGTGACTTACTTTAATTATTTGAGTTTGAATTGTCAAAGATGATCCAAGAAAATAACAATGTTCAAAACCCACAACAGCCATTTTCCTGATTTTGCTGTTTTAAGCAAGAAAAACATGAGAATATCAAAACAATTCTAATTATTTGTTATTGCAAAAATGATTTGTTTGTCAAAACAACCAGACAAACCCTTTCTGTTTCTCAGGCCGTCTAAATCCTTCAGATCCACCCACTGCATTAAATCACCTATTGTGGATTATAAAATAATCAGGTGCTCGGCTCAACACACAAAGAGGAGGTAGACGATTTCAACAGGCCCAATCCTCAAATGCAATTACAAGCCACTGAATTTTAAGCAACAGCTCAGGCTCCAGACTCGGTGCTTACAGATTTAATGAACTGGCTGAACTAAATCATCCGGTCTCACATCTCTGATGCTTTCCTTTTAAACCCAGTCTCTTCCTAGGGAGAGGAATTCAGCTTCTGCCCTTGAGTTAATACAATTCTTTTTTTTTTTTAAGAATTGTACACCAGTCAGACATAAAAATAAAACTACTTTTTTATCAGATCCAGCATGAACTTTTCCAGTACTTTGTGCTAGAGTAGCTCTTCTATGGAATGAAAAATCACAAGCTAGCATCCACTCCCCATTGAGTCTTGGGCCATCACCCTGGCACCGGTTCACCATTTGCCCTTCTTAGACCATTTAGGTTAGTACAAACAAGGCCAGACCAAGAAAATAAGATCTGCAGTTCTGGAGATGGTCTGATCCAGTGATCCAGACATCATAATTCGACCCTTGTCAAAGTCGCTAAAATCCAAATGCTTGCCCATTTTTCCTGCTTCCAACACATCAACTTGAATGTTTCAAGACAGAAATATAACATATAACTAGACCTATGTTATCATCCCTGACACTAAGGGTATATCCAAAAATAGTACAAGCAATACCCCCGATTGAACGCATTAAATTAAACGTGAAGTAATGTACACTGTGTGTTAATTATATAAAAAAATGCTCGTCCTAGCGAGTAAAAAGATCTCTATAGATTTCCTCAATTGGATTCATAGGTACCAAATCTGGACTAAAATGGACAAACAGTTATTTTTAGTTCATAAATATTGTTTTTGGTAGAAAATCATCCCCTAGTGAGTAAAATATGAACCTTTAGCATGAAGTATGCCTTATACAAGATAGATCTACTCCAGTCGATTCAAACCCACCAACTTTGGCCTAAATCGGACGATGGTTGAGAAATGATAGCCGGAAAAGTTTTGGAATAGATAAGCTCCCCCTAGTGTCGTAGATACACCACTGACGTTTCCCCAAATCAATGCAGTTCTTCCTCGCACTAAGGTGTATATGGGTATTACTTTTGAAAATAACTAATGAAACAATTTCAGAGCTATTGCGTTAACAAAAAGGATTTTCGGCAGACGCGCCACGGTATAGATGATTCCAGAATATCGGGGATACAATGAGGTGTCTACTGACGAATCAGAGGAAAGACTTTGATATACTCTATTGAAAAAAGACAATTCTAGCAGTGGCACTGAAAGTCCTGAGCACACCCCTCTTCACCAGCAGCAGCGTCTCCACCGCCTGCCTGTCTGCCTAATCGGCTGATTGACATTTTGACTGTCTGTCTAACTAGCTGACAGGCTGTCTGCTCAGCTCTCTGATGCATTGACGAACAATTATCCTTGATGAGCATACAACATCTGTCTAATACACGTGTTTGCTGCAGCAGCAGTTCGTTAGGCAGCGACAAGAGTTTGCATGAGGTTGAGATAAAGACTTCTGTCGTTCCTTGCAGAAAAAAAGCAAAGGTGACATATTCACACAACAATCAGATCTTCATTAAGCTTAAGTTGTTTTCAAGACAGCAACCGGAAACAAAGTAACTGCTTAACGCGTCAGAGATGTTTCGTTGTCAGCATCGTGAAAAAAAATAAGTAAGAAATATCTCCTCAGCAAGGAAGTCAGTGGTGTTGTTAGTTCAGTGAAGCAGTGAATCAATGCAAGCAGACAAGGCAAGCAGCAGGTACCTCTGATGTCAGCAGTGCTCTCCTGACACTTATCTGCCCAGACAGCCACTTTCAAACTTCTCTCTCTAATGTTCTCTTTCTGACTCCCTCCCTGTCTCCGTGATCCATCTCAGTCTACCACCTACCTCGCCCAGTATTTCCTTAAATGTGTTTGCAAGCTTCACACATCACACACGTCTGTTAGAGTTTCTTTTTAAATTTTTTGTCAGCGAGATCAATGGTCTCGCTGACAAAAGTCCTATTTCTCCACGGCTTTCTTAAAGTTCACCCAATGCACCTGTCCCATTTTAATATCTGACTTTGCTTCCTGGCCTTTGTGGGATCTTTCACATACTATCGTTAACATGCGGCTCCTTAGCAGTCCCATACTATACTTCGGACAAAATTCCTACACTCCATATTTCCTCTCCTAGTGTCCCAGCCAGCAGACCATCATCAACCACACATCCTCCCACATCCGGATCCTTCCTGAGCATTTAGACATTTCTAGTGTGCAGCCACTTCTCAAAAAACAGACTGGCTGCATCTATTCATTTTGTGTAACCACTCATCCTATGCAGGGTCACTTATGGCTGGAGCCCATCCCAGCTGACATTAAGGGAGAGGCGCCAGTTCATCACGGGGCCAACTCACAACGTGGGTTATCATGGACCCCCTGATTTTAACCAAAATGGGAAGAAAAAAAACCTTTCAGAAAGAAAGCGCTGCAGGTAAACACCCCTTTCTGTGAGAGTGTTCCTCCCCTTGCAGGGGGGATAGAATGAGTCACTTCTGGAAAGGCAAGCCCTGCATTTATACTTTGTTTTGGAATAAAACCCGTTGAGCGCGTTCTCGGCGCTGCTAAGAGCAGAGAGTTTGTTTTTAATACAAACCTTCAAAAAAAATGAGTGGGAAAGTAATAAATAATAAACTCGCAACTACAAAAGCAGATCAGAACCACCCAGTTTCACATTTTACATTTATATTATGTGGCAAGGTAGACCTTCTGTGAAGTTCGCCGGCTATCTGTGGTCTTCAGAAGAAAGTTTCTGCTTTTATCTTTACGTCGGATGATGTTGATCTTAATGTAACATGTCTTGTAAGTTAACCACACGACACTTCCTCACTAAGGACTACATATTTGCTAACGTCCTAATGGTGTAGCGTTAGTCAGAGTAAAACCACTCAGAGATACCGACAAGGATCCGATGTCTTTTCTTCTCTCCCTCCCTCGTGTCTTCAGTCCAGAAGTAAACACAAGTTATTAACAGCTGTTTCTTCATTAAAAGCATCACAATAACAGACAATAAATGCCCTGATCTCACGAAAGACACCCTCCCTCTGATGGAAGTCTTCATCTATCGGTCACTTCTGCGGCCGTCACAGCTGTTTTCAGCTCGGCCGACGTTTTTTGACTGGAAAGAAGCTGCAGTTCCTGGAGGGAGCCAGTGCGAACACAGAAAGGCCTCAATTGTTTGGTCGGATTGTCGAAAATAAAGAACTTAAAACAATGTTATTACCCCAAACTCTTTGAATCATTTGCGCCAAGAATGTAAGAAGTAATGAAAAAATCTGGACCGTTTTAAGCAGTTTCACAAAACCTCAGCTCTAAAGGCCCACCTTTTTATAATAAAAAATAATAATCATTCTTATACTAACTTTATTTCTATAGCACCTTCCATGAGGTCATGTGCTATAATTCTAAAAGCTTTGTAAGTGACCTTGAAATTAGTTGTAAAAGAAATTCAGCTAAACAGGAGAAATGAGATCTGTCTGTATGTAAATTGGGTTTTGTATTATTATATTATTCCTATTTTCTTATTTGTGGACTGTATTTTGTGACTGTGTGTTACAAAGTGCCACATTGAATAAAGTTTTACATAGTTGCCAACCTATTGCATCTGCCTCGTCTCTTCCTCAGCTTGTCTCTCCTCACTCTGCTTTGCATCTCTTCAGCAGAGTCTGCAGAAAAAAAACATGGAGAGCAATAGAAGAGAGAGGGAAGTGGAGTGTGTGTGTGTGTGTGTGTGTGTGTGTGTCAAGTGGGCCTTGTATAGCAGTCCCAGCAGCAACAAGCTGTCATTAGAGTGGGCAAGAAGCAACCCTTGTGGCTCGGTTCAATCAAATTGTAATCCTCAGCACATTATTACCATGGCAGGGTCACCTCTCCACAGCTGCTCCAGGGCAGAAGCAGGTGGAGTGCACACACACTAACACTACACACCTCCCACTTTCATTTGCTACCACTTCCACTGTTTTTGCTAGTGTTTTCGTTGACATTCCTTATATTACCTGGCCGGCCACCATAATAAATCCATCTGAGAGGGTCAGGCTGCAGCTGCTGTCATGCATAATTCAATCGCCCCTCCACCGCTCCCCGACTTTTCTCCATACCTCTCAGTCCTGTCATCATCGCTGCCTCTATCATGCAGCCCTTGAGATTACAATCTTTTGGAAGATTGTGTGTATGTGACTAAATTTGAATGTGTGTATGTGCGTTTTTCTGTGTCACATGCACTCTCAAACTTTTCACTGTAAAAGTTTCAGTAATTAACTGGCAACAACTTCCCCTGCAAAAGCCCGGTAACTTTTGTACATTTCATTGTAAAAAATGTGTATTTACAAACTGTATTTGAATTATGAGGTACATATTTTGTACCGTTAAAATGGTATTAAAATGGGGCATTACTTTTACAGATCCTGTCCGACTAACTAATCAAGTTTCTCTACAACTGTTGAGGTGGAGCACACCATCACATATATAACATCACTGTAATGACAGATAGAGAAAAAAACAACCCATTAACACTAATGTCTACACCAACAGGGAATTTAGAGTCACAACTTCACAGATTGTCATGTTTTGTCATGTATTTGTCATGTTGGTTCTGTTGTGTTGGTTCTTCGATACGCCGTGTGTCCTTCTATCTTGCCTAGTCACTACATGGGTTTTATGTATCTGAAGGCCAGTTGCTGCGAAAAGTTGAGCATGCACCAACTTTATACTCTGGCATGTTTGACTGTGACATTACCAGTATCCTTTGCTTCTGTTGAGTGGTCATTTTCAGCCTTGAAACCAATTAAAACTTCTTGTACAAATAGGACCGGGCAGCCTAGGCTGTCAGCACTGGACTCTATGTCAAAGGAAAAAGCAGCTGCTAATGGAAGTGAGAGGCACTGGTGTCCTACACCACTGTGTCACTGAGCTATTTTTAAAAGAAAGAGAGGAGGAGGATGGGCTTTGTCTTCAAATGATGAAGAGCTTTGGTGAGTCTAAAGGATATTGATGGATTTTAAAAAAGCTATTTATTATTGCATGCTTTAGATGGCTGCGTGCTGCGAATGAGGTCCAGCTTCAGTGGTCTGCTGGGGCCAGTGTGACTTTGGGCATGTATGCTTATGCCTAGCAGCTTGGCTTGAATATGTGAGGAACAGAATTTCCTCTTCATTGTTCCACTTTTTATATGGTATTTTTGCTTTCTTGGTGTTGGTATGAATAAATTTGTGTGTGTGTTGAGAGTGTATTATTTAGTAATAACAGTTATTCGAGCTATTCACAATTAATTTATGATGCAACATCATGTCATTCTGCGTGATAGAGGTTCATCCTTGAGTACTTTACTGAATTATGTCCACAGTTTTCTGGGGTGATGTGGATAAACTAAAACACCAGATTGATGAACAGATTAATATAATCATGTTTTCGTGCTCCTCAGTGGAGGTTGCCTTAGAATTGAAGCCCTAGATTTTTATGTTATAAAAGCTGGGCTGGTTATGTCTATTCCATTTGAACTATTTTGTTGCAATACCTTTCTTTCCCCTAACCCATGATGGACTGAAGTTTACGGTGGAATTCTGTATGGCATAACCTCTTAAAGCACTTAAATCACTTGCCATTTCACCCAGATTGCTTTGCGGTTTTCAACATATATTAATAGTGCCATTCAAATTTCTTTGTAAATTTCCATTAAACTTTTAACTTTTAACTGTTTCTCTCCTCCATGATTTCCTGGTAAACCACCATTAGAGTATTGCGTGGATTGTGTGTGCGAAGAGAAGGTACTTATTCAGCACCACTAATGGACATCGTTTACAACGTGGGCATCGATATTAGTGTTCCGTGAAAACACTAAATGCACATCTTGAGGGCAGATTGCAGCACACATTGCGGAAAAGGCCAGACATAGCACTGTGTTTCCTTGTAAGGACAGATTCTAGACAAAGAGAATATTTGTTTGTATTGACGTTCCATGGCAAAGCCTTTATGTTGTGTCTCTGAACCATTCTTGGGTTGATGTTGAGGTGAGCTTCAGACCGTTGTCCTGCTGGAAGGTCCCACCACGGCCTATGGAGCCAATGGAACAATTTCTTTTAATAAGATGTCGAAGGCCTTTTGAGGAAAAACAGCCCCACAGCACCAGGGATCCTCCGCCAGACTTCACAGGGGGTATTGGGTGTTTTTCTCTATGGCTTCCTTTCTTGTTACGCCATACTCATCTTTTTGGTTTGTTGCTGCAAAGCTCTATTTTGGTCTGATCAGAACTTTGACCTTGTTCCACTGAAATTCCCAATGGTGTTTGGAAAACTTTAGGCGCTTTAGTGCTGCTACCCTCCGAGCTTGTGCTGTTGTCGGTGCCATCTTATGGTGGTCAGTGAGACTTTTTGACCCCAAGATTCAACTGACCTCCGCAATTCTCTATCTCTCATCCTTGGAAAGTCTTTTGCCCGTCGAACCATCCTCCTCACAGTGTGTTGGGTCAGTTTGCAGACATATCCTCTTCTAGGCTGAGTTTTAACATCTCCAGTCTCTTTAAATTTCTTAGTTATTGATGTAAGTGTTGAACCTGGCATATTCAAATGCTGAGAGATTTCCTCGTAACCTAAGATTTGTGCAGCTCTACAACTTTTCTGTGTTCTCTGGTCTTTCCCATGTGAGGAACGTCAATGAGAATTAGGCTTGTGTCACCTCATATTTATACCCCAGTAAAGCAAGAAGTTACTGTTCACCTCTTTCAAGCTGCTACTCAAACAGGTGAACCTAAAAATTATACAGTGGGACTGGAAATATGCTTCAATTCTTTTGCTAATAATTGTGGCACGTGTTTTTGATAAAAAAAAATAAATTGTTGTTTGTTAGTAATATTACTTGAGCAAAAGGTTTTTATTTTTATGAATAATCTGAATTAAAGATCATAGGTATTGACAATAAAAATATTATCTCGGCTCTCATGTTATTAAAGGTTGCACATTAACTATGGAGGGCACCTTATATTCTGTTTGCAAAAGTACCACCAGTATTTTACTGCATCTTGTTTACATATTACATTTGCATAACGACGTGATTTCAACGATGGAATGAGGCCACAGCCAACAGTCAAACGTTAACTCTGTAAATACTCAGCAGTTCACATAATTAATCTGCTTCATTTGAAGCGGCTGGCTTCAACGGAGGCTCATTATCAAATGCAGGCATAACCTCAAACGTGCCCCTGCATGTAAAGCATCTGTGTTTGGGGCGATTAATGGGCTTGTAGTTTTGTGCAAATCATTTCTTTTTATAATTATCTTTTTACAGAAAAATTGTTGGTTTTTGTCAGTCAGTGATTCAAATGTATACATATATAAACGTCCTATTTATACGTTAACGGGTTGGTTGTGTTTAACAAGGGAATGCAGAATATAAAATACGTTTTTTTTTAGACGCAGTGTTGTCATTTCTGTGGCTAACATTTCACAGCCGTTTTTTAACTCCTCAAAATGTCATTTAGACCCTTGTGGAGTCAAATGGTGTTGTGTTAAAGTTAATTGACAGAGTTCATCCAACTCTGCAAAAATATAGTGAAGCTCTACCCACGTGAGAAAAGAAAGTAAGGAAAGTTGAGGCCACCCAGAGTAAGAGAGTTGACGGCTAGACACTTCAGCTAGCAAACTGAGCCAACCATTCTTCTGAGAGCAAAAAAAAAATAACACTGAGAAATGTATGGGAATGAAATCACGTGTGATATATTGGTTAAATACAGTCGTTTTAAAAATACGTCCTCTATAGTGTTAAGATTGAAAAACATTCAATATGATTCAAATTAATTCAAATAAAAAAGTTCAAAGAATTCAATTAATGATAAGAATAATATCTATGCATGTTGTTGGGTGTTACACTAATTGTGTGTAATTGGGATAAATTCAACGTTTCCCTAAATTAATCAGCGTCACTCCGGTTAAATGATGCACACAGCGGCGTCCACAGGACGCGAGCTAAGAGTGGGTGTGTGTTAAATCCATTTTTCTTAATGCCTTTCTTAGTGTAAAGCACTGAGGTAATTTTTAAATGGCCATTAATTAGAATGATCCCCTGAGGAGCCGTATGCTGAGCAGAGAAGCAGAAGGAAGAGCGGTAGTTGGTTTATATTTAGGTTATTCAAGCCCGCCACGCACATCGCCTCATCACTCCCACCTCGGACTAGTCAGCTGTTTTGTCAGCTGATCCCATTTACCCCCCAAAGATATTCTGGATAGAATAAGAAGGCTGGTGTTTTGATAAAACTGCCTTTTGCAAATAAATTTTAACTGCGTTCCGTTCTTCTGTCCACCTCCAGGTGGAGAAGTGTCGCAAGCAACATTGTGAACATTTTTGTGTCATAATTGAAAATGATCATCTTGAACGCAGCTCACCTTCGACATACAGTCAACAACAAAAACAATATTGGTTCTGTATTACAAAAGATTGCAATATGAGTTTGAAATCAATTTATAAAAAAATAAAGGTCTGTTTTGGTCTCTGCTAATGAGCTACAGATTAAATTTTCTGGCCTCTTAGATCCTCTCTATCACCAGCACCTCAAGTCAAGTAGATTTTATTCAAGCGCCAAATCACAGCAAATGTTTTTCTTAAGGCACTTTCTAACTTCAGCGAGTGGGGATAGAAGCTAGAGAGTGGTAGAATGCTAGCTTGAGCGGAATCTTTGATCGTCTAATCATTTTTCTGTCCCCTTTCATTAGCGTACTTGTTGATATCGTGGTTGTGTAGTGTGTTGAAAAGCTTTTATTTTGTGTTCATGTGTTTTTAGAAGATTAGGTGTGTCTGGCCACTTTAGCTACTACTGCTACTACTCATAATAATAAAAATAATCACAGCTGCAAACGGCGTTGATCAGGTCCTCGTATCCAGGCACTTGTCAGGACGCACCGACTGCGACTGGATTGATCTTTCATAGCTGACACTTACTTTGAAACTTGACTTAGATTGAAACCCAAGATATTTCCGATTTTTCAAATGATATTTATCACCTGAGGCTTACTTCCTGTTGTCAGCAGGTGGCGCTATCACTTTAACTTATTATTGTCAAATGGACGACTTCAGGGCGGGACTCTCGTCCAACATGTGAAGTATGGGACAGATTATAGACAATGGAAGGTGACATTAAGAGCTTTCGGATTTAATGACGAGATTCAGGCTGCCATTTCCACGCCTTTCAAGCAATAAAATAACTTTTGATACATTTTCATCCACACTGCTTTGGAATTATTTTCATCATAGTCTTCTGCTGATCAGATCAAATTTCTAGGAGGAGATTGTTAAAATACATCGTTAAAAATTGCAAAATTTATGATGTATAATTCAAATTGAAGGACTTCTGCTTTACTTTAGATCACGGCTCCAAAATTCTTTTTTGTAGATCTTATTAGGAAACAGACGTGAACCAAGTTTCTTATCTCTGTTTGAACGATACATATTTCTATTTGGCGATACATCACGGGTCACGGTACAACAAAAGCTGATTTTTTTTCAGGCATCATCACGGCGGGCCATTTATCCAACAAGTAAAGTTAAGGGCAGACAGACCATGTAAAGTCGAATTATGACAATTTTGTGTCGAAAATAGACGAAAAGTCAATATTCTCTTCTTCTTCTGTCCAGACCATTCCTCAAAATCTCAAATTTACTAATAACAAATAACAAAGAGCAAATTTGAAGTCGATCAAAAATCACACATTAATTTCAGCAACAATAAGAATATCAGTTATAATAATAGGATTATGTCATGTAGTAATATTTACGATAACTTCTGGAATAGCACTTCTAATACAACTACTACTAGTAATAATAACAATAACTAGACCTGTGCTGCTGAAATCTAAATCTAAAGCTAAATCCTGAAGAAAACGGCTATTAGTGAAATCTTGTTTTTCTTGAATAGACCCCTGCTGTCGCCCCTGACAGCAAGGGTCTATACCTGAAAAGTCACCATTCCCCTTCGTTATACAAGCAATCCAACGGATTGAACCCATAACATTTAATATGAGCTTATTTCCACTTTTTAGTAAAAAAAAAGAAAAGAAGAAGCTCCCCAAAATTAGTAAAATAAGAACGATTAGATTAAAAATGTGGGTAAAATATGATGTAAACAAGATGGTTCTCCTCGAGTCGATTCATTCAAAATTTGGACTCAATTGGACCAACGGTTGAGAGATTATCTGAGAACTTTTCCCGATAAAGCTCGCCCTAGTGTCAGAAACACATAAACGATCTCTCACAAAATCACTCCAGTTCTTCCTCACACTAATGTATACAGGGGTTTAAGTTTGAAAAAGTATCCTTGAAATGTGTATTGCGTTAACGCACTAAAACAAATGGTTAGCGGCGATGACTATTCCATAATATCACATATAATACATTATAATAGTAATAATAATAAAACTGCTCAGCATTAAACGATGGTGATATTCTTTCCTCTCGCCCAAACAACAAGCCAGCAGTCTCATTTGTTGTCGGCTGCTGATTTGCATTGTTTATACGGCATTAATCATTTAATTGGCTTTTCAAAATTTGAGTCACATTGCTAGATTCCACGGAAATGAGAAAAATCACACAGCCACTGGTTAATACACGTACTGAAAGAGGGGTGATTCATGGAGCGAGTGTGTGAATGTGCCAAGGACGGCAGGGTGTCTTTCATCATTAGCAGTCTAGTGAGCAGAAATGACTTTTCTTGCACCTTGAAGCAAGCCTGTTTCAGATCAATGTCTGTGGCAGTAAATCAATGAGTGATGTTGTAACTAGGGGACTCATCTGTGAAGCAAACCCCTGGGAGAGGCAGAGAGAAAACAAAAAGAAAGTGCATGAATGAAGGAAGATAGAGAGGAGGTAAATAAGAACAGAGGGAGTCTCTTCAGTGCCAATCCAATGCAATTTAAATATGATCACGCTGAAATAATTGCCCTTTTGACGAGGTGGTAGTGTCTTTGCAGCAAAGACACTACACTGTGCACAGACACTGTGTATCAGTCCAAAGTGTTCGTCTGCATGCAGGGTGGGGCAGCCGGGTAATGGGCAGGAGGTGGAGCGTGAAAAAGGTTGGAGAGAGAAATCACATCAGCAGAGAGAGAAGTGATGAGAGTGTGGCTGGCTCCTCAGGCCAGATGTATTTACCTGGGTAATGATAGTCATCTGGACTGACAGCGTGTGTGAGTGTGTGTGTGTGTGTGTATGTGTCTGTGGGTTAATGTGTGTGTGTGAGTGAATGTGTTTGTTTGTGTGTGTGTTTGTGTTTGTGCGTATGTGTGCATGTGAATGTGTGTGTGTGTGTTAGTGTGTTAATGTGTGTGTGTGTGTGAGTGAATGTGTTTGTTTGTATGTGTGTGTGTGTGTGTGTGTGTGTGTTTGTGCGTATGTGTGCATGTGAATAAGTATGTGTGTTTGTGTGTGTATGTGTGTTTGTGCGTATGTGTGTGTGTTTGTGCGTATGTGTGTGTGTGTTTGTGCGTGTGTGTGTGTGTTTGTGCGTATGTGTGTGTGTTTGTGCGTATGTGTGTGTGTGTTTCTGCGTGTGTGTGTGTGTTTGTGCGTATGTTTGTGTGTGTTTGTGCGTATGTGTGTGTGTTTGTGCATATGTGTGTGTGTGTTTGTGCGTATGTGTGTGTGTTTGTGCGTATGTTTGTGTGTGTTTGTGCGAATGTGTGCATGTGAATGTGTATGTGTGTATGTGTGTATGTTACCGTGTATGTGTGAGTGTGAATGTGTACGTGTGTGTGTGTGTGTATACATGTGTGTGTGTGGGGGTTACCTGTCTGTCTGTTTGACTGACTGACTGCTTGTAAGGCTGGTTTGCAGATTTAGTCACTGGCAAATCCACACAAGTCTTATTTGTTCTCCTTTCCTCTCTGTTTGACCTCCTCACCTTTCAAGCTTAAAACTTTGCTTGTTTGCTGCTGCCTTTTATATAATATTAACATTTTTATCAATTTATTTATTTTTGTCTTTTCTATATAGTACTGTTGTGGAAAACACTGAATTATGTTCCATGGTCCAAAGGGCTTAGGCAGTTGATTTATTTCTATTCTAGCTTTATTTTAAGCTTGTTTTAAATTTATTTTTACATTTCTTAATGTTTTCCTTTTTTGCACTTTGTCGCAATGTTCTTGATGTTTGTTTAAAGCACTTTGACTTGCCATGTTGCCGAAATATGCTATATAAATAAAATTGCCTTCACAAGTACGCCCTTCTTTTTTACTCCGTCTGCCTCTCCCAGCTCCTCCAGCAGCACATCTCCCTCCGTCGCCTCCGCCCGCCTTGCTTCAAAAGTCACCGTTATTAATTCATAAAAACACATTGCACACATGATTGACTTCCGTGGTCACTCTACCGTGATTCCATACCACTCCACTCACACACACACACACACTCACACACTTTACCGTGTTTATACACATGGCTGCCTGTTTCTAAGCATCCTCCTCCTCCGGTCAGCTCTCCTCTAGTGCAGCCAGCGGAAAACCAAGGCCTGATCCATTTGGGCTTTGTGTAAGTAGTCAGAGCCACAGCTGGCCCCAGGCACAAGAGGACATAAAGCGAGCCAGCATAAACGCAGTCTTTTCCCACCTTTGCCCAGTCTCTCACCACTTCTAACGATCCCTTATTACCGCCTTTCTTCTTTATCTTGGTTCCACCTGGCACTGGTCACCCTGGCCTCTACTCACCGGGAGTCAGGAGTGACGGGAAAAAAATTCTAACCCACTAAACTCCATTGGTGTTGTGTAGCGCCCTAGAAGGGACATCGCTATTCGCAGATGATGTCATACATTCGTCGGAAACAGTCTGTTTTAAAATTGGGCAACGATCTTGCTGTCCCTATCGGGCATTGGACTCTGGGACAGATCTACGGTGAGACACATTATCTACAAATGGAGGAAAATTGGAACCATTGGGAACCTTCCCAGAAGTGGTTGACCCTCCAAACGTCCTCCAGGAGCATGGTGAATAATCATTCTCGAATTCAAAAAAGATCCAAACCATATCCAAGGAATGCAGATATCGCTAACCACAATAATAATCAGTCCTCATGACCCCAGGAACCAAAAGACACTGAATAAGAATGGCCTACATGGGATAGTGGTGTGACGAAAGCTACTGCTAATCCAAAAGACGATGAAGGCCCTTTGGAATATTTTCCACAACACATCTTCATGATCATCAGAGCTTTTAAGGAAATATTATGTGTGTTAGTTGCATCAGGAGGGGCATCCGACATAAAACCTATGCCTGATCAACGAGTCGATCCGCTGATGCGACCCTAAAGGAAGCTCAGGTACATCTGGATCAAACAGGAGGATGATAATCTCAAGCAGAAGAACAAATCCACCTCTGAATGATTCAAAAGGAATAAAATCCAATGACCCTCCAATGAGGCAACACTAAAGCCGTAATAAAAACAGGATATATAGCAACTTGTTTGGTTGCATTTGTTGCTGTTAAAGGTGTCACATCCACCTGATGGGGTCAGAGGTTGAATACATGGGTGATTTAGGAATGATGTTAAGTGTTGCCTCATTAAATAAAATGTATTTTCAAACATCAAATTTTGTTTTAAATTCTGTTTAGAATGAGATACGTGAAGAAAAACAGGGTTAAATGCGTTTGAGAGCGCTGTAAGTGGTCAGCCTGAGGTCTCCCCACCTCTCCATCTGAGAAGCGTAGGAAAGGAAAGGAATGAGTGCTTAGATATGGGTTGCTGGGATTGAATTAAAAACATTACCTTGAGGCTGTATGTCTGAATCCCGATGATGAGGCCACAGGGGGAAAATGTGGGAAAAGGGCTTTTGCTGCCGGGGCCTTGAAAATCTCTTACTAATGGAATGAGAGGAGGCAGAGGGAGAGATAGCTGGAGCGAGGGAGGAGGGGAGGAGGAATATCAAACATATGAACGTGGGTGAATGGTTACAAGGACAATGCATTTTGCTTCTGCGTGTGTGTGTGTGTGTGAGTGTGTCACAGCAAAATGGGCTGAAACAAATGGCACAGAGCCAGAGGGCTTCATAAAACATCACTGCAAACAGACTCAGAACTAATATGAGTCTGGCATAACTAGCAGGGAGAGGAACGCAAGTCACAAAGGCATACAAGCACTTACACTCGCACACCACAGCTGTAAACACATTCGACCGGGTTCAGTTAATTCTACTTGCGCAGTTGAGGATCTCTGGAGTTTCATTTCCAAAATAAAAAAGGTCCCATAAAACTGGGGTAAACAACAGTAAAGAAATCAAACGGCACCAGGAAACCGTCTTTGACTCAAGCGCTGTCTTCCTTCTGTTTCCCAAAATAGTCCTTGTCCTTTCAGACGTTCTTTGGCCACATGGTCCTCCAACACATCTATGAGATGAATGCAATGTCCAAATCATTTATGCAAGTCCCCAAACTAATCTAAGGATGCTTGAAGTTGTATGTTCGGAAATTATCAGTAGAGAAAATAAAAGGGGTATAACAAAGAAACAAACCTATATATATCCCCCAAAAGCCCCCATCCGCTGTGTTGTACAAGCAACGCCCCTGATCCCCTAGTGTCTAAAATATGAATTGCCAGAGTAAAACATTATACAAGATTGTTCTCCTGGAGTTGATTTGTATGTAAGCAATTTGGACCAAATCAGATCAACGGTTTAGACGATTTTTTTAGGTAAATTGCCCCTGGTTGTCAGCAATATGCAACTGACCCTTCCCAAAATCAGTCTTCCCGCACTAAACCTTTTAAACCTCCCCTATGGAGGCTTAAAGATTGAAAATGATCCATTTCGTGTTAACACAAAGGATATCCAAAGAAATCCATTAATCATGAAGACTATTTTAATTGAATTAGTTAAAAATATGAACAAGGATTCAAGAAGGATTCAATTGATCAAAGTTTATGAGATTGGTTTACGTATAATTGTCAGGGAGAGACTTCTTTTTTGTTTTTAAAACACGTAAGGTCATTGGAACTATTATATAAATATCATTTTAACTTCTTTCCTTCATAGTTTAATCACAAATACAATGTGCACCACATTAAGTTTATTAGTTTATGTTAAAATTATGTAAATCTAAATTCAGGGACATTTTTGGTTTAATTAAAATCCATAAATCTTAAACATGAGGCTCAAATACTTTTTTCAGCAGACAACGAGACATAGTTTAATGTCAGAAGAAACAGATTACAGCCAAGCTACGATAAATAAAAGCGATAAAAAAAACAAGAAAATGTCTTATAAATAATAGAGTATAATAGATACTTAAACCATGTTTACTCTAAAATAACAATCACAGTATTCTCTGTGTTCAGCAGCCTAAGAGCAGAAGGAAGCAGTGACGTTATAACCAAACAGAATGTTGAATTTAAGAAAAGAAATGTCCTGTTGCTGAATATCCTGCTGGAGAGCGAAACTAAGGCTTTGCTGGGATGTGATGGACGTCTGCGGTGTCTGAGGTTGGAGATGTATTGCTTGCGAACCAGATATTCATCGAGGAATAAAAGCACATCCTCCAGAGGTGCATCTATCATATGATAAATGAGAAACGGACGCGTCACGTCTGACAGCTGAACTTCAGACTCAGAAGGAGAAAGAATAAGGAACAAACTCAGGGTTTGAGTGAGGCGGTTAGGCTGACAGAGTGAGTTACCATGGTAACTGATTCAGAGTTTCATTTACGTTTCTTTCTGGAATGGAGAACCAACAGTTTCCCTCATCAAGGGGTTAACAAACTCAGAGTTCCCACTAAACCCACTTTCTGGAAGACCCCTCAGATCCTTTTGGAACCGTTGTTTGGTTATGTTGTGTGAGGATAAAGCTTTAATTAACCCTTTAATGTCCTGCTCAACTGTTTGCATGAGCACATTTTGAGTCAGATTTGCTTCTTGAAAAATGTGATTGAACCGGTTTATTATATGACCCAGTGGCAGTTTGTGTATGCTGAAGAGTAACGGGCCAAGGATGGAGCCCTGGAAGACACCATAGGTTAGGGGGGGCCCCGAGGACGAGGCCTTACCCATAAATATTTAAAAAGTCATATTCGGTTGGTAATATTTTTTTTTTTTTCCATATTAAAGCAGATGACGATTTACTTAACAGAATTATAATATACAACTTGATCCAGGCAAAAAAGGGTTAAATAGTTTTCTAAAAATACGCTTTACCAAAATGATTGAGAGAGTTCACTTAAAATGAAGATCGTAAAGGTTTATCTAATTAAAACTGACAATTTTCCATGTAATACAATCGTCATCATAAAATAAATTCATAAGTCTGATTTTTATTTTTTTTTACCGTTTAAAAACATCCTTGACCAAAACAAGTGGTCGTTTTATGGTGAATTTAGAGTGTCTAAAAAATTGAATTAATAAATTCAATTCAATACTACTTGGTGAAAACATTAAATTGGCCTTCTTTTTGTTGTTCTCTTCCATCACATTCTGTTAAACTAGACTTCATTTTTGACATCAGCTTCACAAATTCTCCCTGACAACCATTTGAAGCCACATACTCTTCATCGACTGGCAGGCCCCTGCAGTCACACATGCACAAAACTGTGAACAGCATCCTATTACGAACCCTGCTGTCTCTGCAACACAATCCAGATGGTTAATTAGAAATAAAAAGCTTGTACTTTTAACTGTGCATTTTTTCTATTCATTTTGCTTTTCTTTTCTGGCCATCACGGTTAAATGCTCTTGTGAATTTTCCAAGAGGTGGGCATCTCAGCCCCCTCACTTCTCTGAGAAATGAATAGAAGCATCTGACATCAGCTGACAGGGGCTTCAAATGTACAATCTGGCTGCGCTATGTTGGGAAAAAAATAATAATAAATGAATGTTATCTGTGGGTAGCAGAGCAGGCTGCTTTGCCAGTTCCTGTTGTTCTTGTACCACTTATTTTAATGTCAATGAGGGAAGACACAAAAACAGACTGACATTTTGCCTTAAATTGGATTTTGACACGGCTATTGGCGTCCATACATATATTATGTGGTGAGTTTATTAAAGCGTGTATGCTTAATGTGGATATGCATGTGGTCGGCTTTGTTTGATTCAATTCAATGTGTTTATACACGGCGTTTAAGAGCGGACCACTTTCAGGTTTGATCCTTCACGTGGGGCTTCACAAAGGATGGAGGAATATTTCAATCACAAACAGTCCGGGGATTAGGCAGGCAGAAGAGGAATGAATAACAAGTTGAGAATTAATGAAAAATAGGTGGCCGGTAACGTCCTGCTGCTCTCTCAGTGTTTGCTCTGTGAAGGCAGAGGAAGATGACAATCAGCAGGAGATGTGAGCTCCGGATCAATAAAGGGTTAGAGAAACAGAAGGATAGCCAGAGGAAGGATCATCTTTTAAAGGGACAGTTCACCCAAAATTCGTAATCTTCCTTTTACGTGTAATTATGTCCCTGAAAAGACAGTGGAACCATGGAATCGTCATCACGTCCACTACAGATCCTTTGTGTTCATGCGATATATCAAACACTATTTTATGGGATTATTTTATCTTTATCTCCGAAGGTTTTTGGGGGATCATTTTGTAATTTACTCCAAATTGGGTGCATTTGAATCACCTGGAAGAGATCTATCTTGTATGTATAATATTTAGCTCTGAACTCAGTGAGAGAGTGTTATATGAAAAACTCTGAATTGCTTGTACTACACCAGGGATTGGGGGCTTTTCGAGGATACTGGCGGGGAAGACAGCTTATCCGCCTACGTTGTTTTGGTGTGAGTCGCCATGTTTTGAGGGTGTCTCTCTCTGGAGGTCCTGACAAGGATACTGAAGATAATCCACAGGCCTTGAGTGAGCAATTTCATGTAGGAAGTATTTTCTCTTCAGGGTGGTGCAGTGGGTACCACAGTTGCCTCAAAGCAAGGAGGTCCTGGATTCAAATCCAACTCTAGCGCCTTTGGCCCTTTTGGCGTGGAGTTTATATGTTGTGTGCATAGGTTCTCTTCAGGTACTACGCCGTACTTTCTCCGCAGTCCAAAAGCCGGCAATGTAAGGGAACTATTGACCCTAAATATCCCACAAGTGTGAATGTAAGTGTGAGTGGCATATGTGTTGGCTCATTGCCATGGCGACTTGTCCAGAGTGTAACCTGCCTCTTGTTAAATGTTAACCAAGAGTTGCCGTGGCAGCAGGCTCAGAAGAGATTTGCAGATATCCCTCTCCATAGCAACACTCTCCAGCTCATCCTGGGGTATCCCAAGGGGTTCCCAGGCCAGGTCTGAAATTCAGCTACTCCAGCGAGTTCTGGGTCAGCCTTTGGGTCTCCTTCCAGTTGGAAATGCCTGAAAGACCTCCAAAGGGAAGCGTCTTGGGGTCATCCTATTTAGATACCAAAACCACCTCCATTGGCTCGTTTTGACGTGAAGGAGCAGCGGCTCTATACGACCTCCTTCTGGATGTCTGAGCTCCATACCCTATCTCTAAGGCGGAGCCCAGCCAGATTAGGAAGGAAGCTCATTTCAGCCGTTTGTATCCTTGACTCATTCTTTCCATCTCTACAAGGGCTGGAACGTGGTTGGACTGGTAAATTGAGAGCTTTGCCTTTGGACTCAGCTTTCTTCACCACAAAAGACCGATACAATGCCTGCATTACTGCTGATCCCGCAACGGACCGCCTGTCAATATCCCGGCTCATTTTCCCACTACTCGAGAACAAGACACCAACTTTCTTGAACTGTTTTGCATGAGGCAACAACTCAACAAGAACCATAGCCTCAGATTTGGAGGTGCTGACTTTCATACCGGCCGCTTCACACTCGGTCAAACCGATTCCACAGAATAACTTCCGTTTGGCCCCTAAGATATTCTGGCAAACGGCCCGACGACTCAGAAAGGAAAGCAGAGCTTGGCTCAGACTATGTACGGCTGGACAGGAGAACCGCTGACCCATATGGAGGATATCGTTGGACAATGGAAAGAACACTGTGAGGAACTTCTGCATCCGGTAGCCGAACCCTCTATAGTGGAGGCAGAGTCAGAGGACTCAGGGGAAGGCCATCCGGTCTCTATGTAGCCAAAGTGAGAGTTTTGTCTGTATGGATGTATAAAACTCAAACATGTTTTTAGCTAATGTTGGACCCCGCCAAGGTTGTCCCTTGTCTTTGTTTTCGTTTTTAATATTCATGGACAGGATCTCAAGGTGCAGTCAAGGTGAGTGGGGGATCCAGTTAGGGGTGCTATGGTGTTTGCAGAGATGCAATCAGTCGGTAACTTTTAGTATGCACTAGGCTCCGTCCGCGAACAGGAAAAGCGGTTACAGAAAATTAATGACTTAATTAATCACTGCGCATAATTAACAGTGCGTCTAGTCATGTGCTAACATTAAAGCACCTCCATCCACCTGTCATTGGGAGAGCAATGAACCTAACACTACTGCTGCTAAGCAACCAACAAATTAGGGACTCACACACACATGAACACACACAATGCAAGAGAAACACATATACAAAACAGAAGTCTCTCAAGAACTCGAGCTCCATTTCCGTCTGCTACTTATCCATCAGACAATCGCTAATACATAACAAACACTAAAAGGAAAATTATTTTTGCCCCACTGGAAGAAAAATCCCCCTTCAAAATGAAGTTAAAAAAAAGTATTCAAAACAAGGCGTTTTAGCTTCTATCAAATTTTAATAAAATCTACCAGTAGAACAAATGTAAATTTGTTTGGTGATTTTTCTCTTTATATAATGTGATATTTGGATATTTTATATTTTAACCTCTTTGCCTGCTATTTGTCAAACAAATATTCGATAAAAACCTGTGCTTAAACCTTCCACTGACTTTGTGTTCTGAGTTTCTGTTTTCGGGTTTTAATAGGATTGGGTCCTATTATTGATAAAACTAACAAAATTGTGTTGTTGTTTTGTTTTGTGTTTTCAAAAAAAGAAGCTCCGCTAGTGGGTAAAGTATGAACAATTACATTAAAATATGCCAAATACAAGTGAGATCTCCTTCAGTCCATGTGAGGTTAATTTGGACTAAATCCGACCAATGGTTTGGAAGTTATGTTTGAAACAAAAATGTTTTTGATGAATCAAAAAGCTCCCACTAATGATTGAACGTGAGTAATTATAGTAAAATATGACGACTACAAGATCGATCTAATCCAGTCGATTCGCATGTGGCAAAATTTGAAGAAATAGGACCCAAGAAACATTTTGGAGATAAAACGTAAAGTCGTTTTGAAAAACCCTCTATGTGGGTATAAAGAATGAAATAGTTATCATGTAAGCAAGAAAGATCTGCAGCGTTGGCGCCGATGTATCCATAATGTCCACGACTTTTTGGGAACATGATTATCACACTTTTTACTAACACAACAATAACCACAATAGTTTTAGTTTATTAAAATATGTGATATATGATAAAGTTATCTGTGATTTAAGCATATCTCCCCTTTGGATATGGATAGTGGTGATGGTGACTGATGACCCTGCTGAGACTGAGGAATGATGAGTTTGATTGATCTGTACGAAGATGAAAGCACAGATGCATGACGATAATCATTTTAGAAAGATAGCAGCTGATGATGATGAGGTTAACCATGAAGGTGTGCCACAGTGATCCCATTTGATGCTCCAGGTCTTGAAAAACTGTGGCCCGAGTGTACAAGGGGATGATCTTCCTGACTGAACCCCTAGTTCCTATAATTTAATCCCCTGAAATGAATTTGTGCAGAACTTGTTAGCTAGAAGGGAATGTGAGTGTTTTTGAGGAAAAGAAGGCAACAGTTTCCTGCACAGCCTGGACTCTCCCTTTGGCCCACTACGCTGTCTGCTGCTCTGGGAGGGAATTCAAGAGGCTACCATTTAATGAAGCGTGCCCAAACTCTACCAGCTGATACTCATTCTCTCCTACTATAGCAGATAATTTATTCATACCGCTCCAGTCTCTTTTCCGGTTTGGCTGCCAGGATTGTATTTCAGCCTCTAGTCATGAAAATTACAATAATTAGTCAATCTCACACACTTGCACTTGCACAACCACAGTCTGTGCTTGTGATTCTGCCCATCGCCGGAGAGGTAGAAGACTTCATCATCACAAAACTGAAGAAAACACCTTCTGCTGTACACCACAGGCGGACTTGAATCTCCTAAATGCGTTCCAGCTTTGAAAGTAATGATCTCTGATAAACTCGAAAACATGAGCCGTAGGTTTTCCTACTTCTCAAAGCCTCATAAGAAAATCCTAAAACAATGCTAGGATTGCATCTGTGCTACGTTGTATAATCCCTTGTATAAACTCTTGTTAGCGTTGCTGCTTTGTTGATGCAACAAAGCCTTGGTGATGTGACACGGGCTTCTTTCCATCTTAGTTCAGTTTTTCCGTCATCAACAATTTTCTAGAAGGATAAAAAAAAAAAAAAAAGATCTTGAGATCTAGACAAAAGCAAAAATGTTTAGCTTCTGTTAGCAACTTCCAGACAAACTGTGTATTAAAATACAATTCTAGTCTGTGAGAAAAACCTTTAGCACTCCCACTCTTACGGGGCATTTTGATGTAAAAACGTCTGCTTGATCAGCAGCAAGATAAATACACCATTGGTTTCCAGACACTGGTGCTGGTGGCTGATGTCTCTGCTTAAACTTACAGAGCTGATTAAATGATGTGGTTTGGGAATGTCGGAAGAGGTCACGTACAACGGCAGGAGGAAGAATATGGAGGTACAGAAATAATCATCTGATGAATACTAGGCTAACGATGAAGGTGTGTCACTGTGTTTTAAATTAGATGTGACGACTAGCTAACATCTGTACTGACAGCAGACAGTTAAGACTGAGCATGTGCGTGATTGACATGCCGGTATGAGAAAAACTTTAGCAACCTTAGCCTTAGTGTGCAAAGTAATCTTTCCCCCAGGTTGCACTGGACTTAAGACAACTTCAGAAAGACGTATGACTCTTACCAGCAAAATATATTAGGTTTTAGTTGGAAATTAAAATGGTGATGATGTGAAAACCCAAAGTTGGCAACATCTACCTCCAAAAGACGTTAAATTTTGTTTGGAATTCATTTAACTCTTGCCACAGATATCTGTCTAAAACTAGCATTCATCCATTTTCAGTAGCAACTTGATTGATGTCCAGCTAACCTTGGATTTTGACGTCCATTTATTCATTTCCAATTAAATTCAAACGTCTGTAAGACGCCAGGGCTCGATGTGTTCCTTACATTACATTTATTTCCATGCCAGCTGGGCCGAGCGAACTAGAACTAATTCAAAGTAGTGGAACAAAAATGCTCATTCATAAACTTGAATCCTAGTTGAATTAAAACGCTCAAACACTGGTTGTGTAAGTATTTGGGATTCTATCCCCATTTGAACTCATGCAGGACAACTTCATGCCCGTCTGTTCAGATGAATGTAGTGTAGTAGTGTTCCTGTAAGAGAGGACCGATGTGTTTGGTGTGTGGCTGTGTGTCAGCAGTCATCACTAACAAAACATCCCTAAGGATGTGGGCTGGACTGTCAGCCTCAGTCAGTCATCACCCACATATCTCTCTCTCTCTCTCTCTCTCTCTCTCTCTCTCTCTCTCTCTCTCTCTCTCTCTCTCTCTCTCTCTCTCTCTCTCTCTCTCTCTCTCTCTCTCTCTCTCTCTCACCTTAAAGTTGACAAGTAGCTCAGACTCTTGTCAGTTGTGTCTGTCTGTAGTAATAAACTCATTTTCCTCATTGCATGGAATATACTGAATGCGGCTCAGTGCGCCGTTTTCCTCACACCCTAACCACCACAGAGTCTTCGCTGTGACAGCATAGTGACACGGTTACACAGGAAAACAACACATTTTTCCCAGGGTGGATGTTTTGACAAGTCAAAACAGGAGGAGCACAGGTGCAGATAACAACGTTAATGATAGCTTGATACATTAAGATATGCCAGAAAGTTATTCAAGCAAACATGTGGAGGCCTGTTTAACATAATCCAGACATAATGACACTTTTATTGAACACTTTTCTGACAAGTTTGCTTACCCTTTGCTAGCTCCCAGTCCCCTGCGTTGTACAAGTAATTCCCCTGATTGAACTCCTAAAATTAAATCGAAGATCTGTCTAAAGGAACCTAGAAAGTAAAATATGTGTACAATAGAAAAATCTCCTTGAGGTGATTAGTTTCCACCAAAATGTGGATTAAATCAGACTAAAGGTTAGGAAGTTGTCAAGAAAACAACAAAAAAAAGAAAAAAAATTGAATGCTATTCCCACACTGGTTTTACTTTTAATCTGTGACTCTTAAGACATTTTGAATACTTCAAATGAAAAAAATACACAAAACAATACCATTACCGTCGCAAAGGAAATACATGAAACAGAATATAGTGTACATGTGCATTTGAATAGTGTATTAATCTCAGAGGACATTTGCCAATATGACTGCCTTCACATTAATGAAGGTTAGAGACTTGGTCCAATAGAGAGGAATGTCTCCCATCAGTGGTTCCCAAACCTTTTTCAGTAATGCAGTATGTCACCTTTTTTTTAATTTTGTTTTGTTAATTTATTTTTATTTTTTCTATCAGTAGCCCATGATACACACAAAGAGATAAAATAACTTCTTAAATTCACTAAATATTCTATGTAGGTCAAATATAACTAATGCGTTCGAGGTGTAACATTAAAAAACATGTTTCATAAAATACCATAAAACATAAACGTATATGCTGATAAAAGACTAACAAAGAACCGTGCCGAATCATTTATGACATTTAAAAAGAGTTCCATTTAAAACAATCCAAATACATCCCAGTCTGTGACATGTTCTGTATTAATCGGTTCCCCAGATTACTGCCAGTGCTCAGCCCTGGAATGAGGAAGCTCCCGGCTTTAAGATAGTCGTGGTCACAGCTGTCCATCCCATTATGATGTCAGTCGTTCCTCCCCTTCACGACTTTGATCTACTGTTTATTTTAAGAGTAAAGACTTTCTTTCTTAACAACATCCATCTTGTTCCATTCGTTCTCCATTGAGTCTATCGGCCTGGTTAAACAACATATTTTTTTATCGGCCAACGCAAATGTGCAAATGATGAGTCATGTCATAGTGTGGATTTCAATTCCTGCTTCGTCTTCATTAGCTTGGGTCCAATCCAATCAAGTGACTAAAGGAGTGATTCACAGCCCACCTGCTTATATTCTCGGTCACGTTTCTGGACTGGTCCGGACTCGGGGGGCGGCTCTGTGTTCAGACCGCGGAGCTGATTATAGGTGACAGGGACACTGCTGGCCACAGGGACCTGGGAATGTTGGCATGGCAATGGGGAAAGGTCATTTCTCCAGCGCTGTCAGCGTCATCGCGGTGACACGGCTCTACGGTGAACAACAGGCAGGCCGCGGCACAATTCAGAGAATCCTGCTCAGCCTCTGGATAATACTCTTCAAATTAATGCCATCAGCTTTAATATTAGCTTATTTTTAAACTACTGTGAATTAATAATGTACAATCACATTTCTGCTCTAGGGATCAAACCAGACACCACAATTTACCCAAGTTTAATTTGTATCAATGAAATCGGAAAATTAACCCTTTAATGTCCTCACCAATCATTTTTATAACAATAAGTTTTTTTTTTTTTTGTTTTTTTTTAATTATTAATTTAATATCTTAGAAACTCAAAATTTTGCATAGAATGACAAATAAAATAATCAGAATATTACCATTATTTTCCCATTATACACCTCGGACTTCAGACCCACAGCCTAACTCACTGCCAGAAGTTCTACGATGACTCAGCTATTGTTGGATATATACACATATATATATACATATATATATATGTGTATATATATATGTATTTAGTAGGGGAACGATCTGGAGTACCAGAACACCATTAGGGACTATGTTGACTGGTGTGAGGTCAATCGCCTTCAGATTAACACCAGCAAAACAAAGGAGCTGGTGATTGTCCTCCGCTGGAGTTCCTCTTAGAACCCAACGCTGAACATCAAGGGTTTGGACATTGAGCAGCTTAACTCATACAAATACCTGAACAACAAACTGGACTGGTTGGACAACACAGAGGTCCTGTACATGAAGGGCCAAGAAGAGACTCTGTCTCCACATGCTGAGGAGACTGAGGTCCTTCGGCGTGTGCAGGACTCTGTTGAAGACCTTCTATGACACTGTGGTATCATCTGCATTGTTACACCTGTGGTCTGCTGGTGTGGAGGAAACACAGAGAGGGACAGGACCGATAGACTCAACAGGCTGGTGAAGATGTCCAGCCCTGTCCTGGACTGACCCCTGGACTCTGTGAAGGTGGTGGGTGAGAGGAGGATGTTGACCAAGCTAACATCCACCCCGGACAACACCCCCACCCCCTACATGAGACAGTGGGAGTTCTGGGCAGCTACCATCTGCCATCGGCCTTTGGAGATCGGACTCTTATTCTTTTTCTTTATATTTGCATGTACTTTAATCCTGTATTTTAACTTATATGATTTATTTTTAGTTCTTAATTTTGGATTGAGTGTATATGTATTAATTTATGTATATATATATATATACATATAGATGGGTGTGACTATATATGTATGTATGTATGTATGTATGTATGTATGTATACATATATATATATATACATACATACATACATATAGACATATATACATACATATATATATTATAAAATAATTTAATGATGGAATTTTATTTTTCATGGAAAATACTCAGTTTTAATGAGTTAAGTTCAACCTTTTGGCAAAATAAATATTCTGAGAAAACTATTTGACCCTTACTAGTCATTTTTTGGTTGTATGAAGTTACATAAATCTATTAAGTAAATCCTCACATGCTTTAATATGCCAGAAAAAAATACTTTCTCAATAGCAATGGTTTATGTTATAGTGACTCACAGTGTCCTCAACCAAATTGCTGAGCAGGACATTAACGGGTCAAAACAAGACATATCCCTTAAAAGCCAAAAACTTTTGTTTGGTTGCTTAAATTATTGTTTGTTTTGCTCTGGATGTTAGTGTGACAGAAGTGTTGAATGGATGGATGGATGGAAGGCATCCCGACATCCCTACCTCACTTTGTTTGTAACGGGTTATTATAATCTATAACAGAACTGCACAACTGCCTTTAGTCTGCTGTTATATAATCTATCAAAATACTAAGAATACATACTAATTCCTTACATGGGAGTTGTAACTGTTTCATTCACACCAGCTTCGCCACATCTACAATATTATTGTATTCTAATGATAATTTTACCCTCCGTGAAATGTACCATCAATTATATGGAAGCCGAGAACGGCCACTGAGGCAGATAATTATTTTGGGCCTTTATCTCGTGGTGAAGAGATAATTAACTCGTTATTGTGACAAAACGAGCACCAATAATTGCCATCACCATGGCGACAGCTTGATACATTAAATACGAGCCGGAAACGAAGTTAAGTGCCAGATAATATGAGATAAACAGTGAGAGAAAACAACAAATATACCTAATAATGACCTTAACATACACCGAACCCAAATCCAAAGCAAATTTAGGCGTATAATAGTTACTTAATAAATCTTTTATCCACCTGTTGAAAATCGCGCAATTGACTTCCAGTGTCGCCATGACGACGTATTCACACCGGTCAAGGAGCAGCTAGAAAAGCGAGCGTTAAACCTTCATTAAGAATCTGATCTGTTTATCAATAAGGTAAAAATCTGTTTGTCAATAATAAGTACTATTTGTTGAATTCACCATGTTTTATTCTGAGTCACACGACTCATATGAGCTGGAAGTTAAGCTTAGTGTTATAAATATGAGAAAGGGCAGATGATTTTGTTTTGAATAATACTTTTCTGAAACTCCTGATCTCTGATAAACCTTCAGAAAATCACAACCGCCTGTTTTGACCTCGTCGGTCACGAAAATTAACAGGTTATCTCAACAAATCGGTGGCTTGTTTTCGTGGCTTTAATTTTGGAGTTAATTACCTTGTCATGACGAGATAACGGCCAAAAATAATTATCTGCTTCCATGGCCGTTTTTAATTTCACCATTTTTTGGAACACTTTTATGGGTTACTTTTCTCATTCTAATTGATTTGGTGCCACGATCAGGTTCTTGAACCGGCCTCCGTCTTCTCTCCGTCTTTATGCGAACTTATTCATCAAATATATTCTGTATTTTTCAGCATCTTGTTACTGTGGAAAAAAACAGTATGCTCTTGTTAAATAGTTAAAATGAAATACGATAATTTTAATCTTCTGGTATTAACATACCAGAGTATACCAAATGGTTTTAACATACCAAGCCTAACTCCTCAGAGCACTAAGACACTTTATTGAACACCTGCTAGGTAGTCATGCATCACTGGCACTTCAAGAATCTTTTTTACGCCACACTGCATCTCAGATTTTGTGTTTTTTTTTTGGTTTTTTTTCCATTGATGATTTTATTCTGAATCCCAGGGAAACTTTATTTCATTCTGCTTGCATTTAAAAAGAATAGTTTGATTTGATTGTGGATTCACAATGAAATAATTTCTTAGATATTAATATTATAATTTATAATGAAATCTGCCTTCCTTTAACTTACACTACTTTGCTATGTCAGCATATACATTAATATTACACTATATTTATTTTTTTATTTTTTTATGTTACAGCTTGCTTATATTTGTTACACCTGTACATTGCTTATATTTGACCTACATAGAACATTTTTATCAGTGCGATTCGTGAGTTTTATCCTTTCCTTTCAAATGGAGCATTTTCCAGGCATTATTCCCTCCGTTTGAGTCGCCTGCTGAACACTTCTCTCTCCGGCTATGATTGCCTCGCTCTCTGTCTCTCCATTCTCCACACTCCTCCTTAGAACTTGTCAAGTACAAGTAGGAGCAGAGGTTAGGAGGAGGGGGCGATTGGAATTCATTATGGTCAAATGATTGCAAATTCTGGAAGCCGAGAGGCTTTTTCTAATCACAGCTGAATGGACTGGAGCGTTAATGTGGGCAGGCTGTGGAGTGGAGGAGAAAGGAGGGAAGAGCTCCATCGTCGGCGCGGCACTCTGAAGGGCTCTTCACAAAGCTCTAATGGTGGAATTATTCCGTCACTGAATGGTTACATGAGATGCTCACTTTCACACGCATGGCCCTCTCTTCAAATATAATTAGGTTTACTTCTGTGCAGAGAACGTTTTATTGCAATGTTTTCCTTTAGGTTGTCTGTCCGTATCAAGTGGTCTTTAATGTTGGGCTTACTTAGCTCTGCATATTTACTGTGCTGTGAGAAGAATTGCCTCCTGATTTCATTTCTTCTTGTGTCTGTATCATAATTAACCGTGTAAGATCCCCAAAAGGAAGGCATGTCAGGTAAACACACATTGTAGCAAAGGATTATCCAATGCCCGAAGTCCGGTTTCAAAGTAAACACTCCAGTTAAAAACGTAAAACTGTTCTTTTTGCCTTCAGAAAAAAATAAATCTGCATTTAGATGACATAATGCTCAAAATGACACTAAGATCAGCAAAATGACTGAAAACTCTGTTTTTTCTTCCCGGCCGGTAGTTTTAGTAGTAGGCTTACCTTGAAACCACAGAAGAAAAGTGAGTGAACACCACAGAAGAAGAGTGTGTGAACATCACAGAAGAAGAGTGTGTGAACACCACAGAAGAAGAGTGTGTGAACACCACAGAAGAGTGAATGAACACCATAGAAGAAGAGTGAGTGAACACCACAGAAGAAGAGTGTGTGAACACCACAGAAGAAGAGTGAGTGAACACCACAGAAGAAGAGTGAGTGAACACCACGGAAGAAGAGTGAGTGAACACCACAGAAGAAGAGTGAGTGAACACCACAGAAGAAGAGTGTGTGAACACCACAGAAGAAGAGTGAGTGAACATCACAGAAGAAGAGTGAGTGAACACCACAGAAGAAGAGTGAGTGAACACCACAGAAGAAGAGTGGCCAGGAATGACCAGATGATCTCTGGTTATCACAGCGCCAATGAAGTTTCTCTACAGTTTGCTGGAGGAGCATTAATAAACC
The DNA here is from genome assembly GCA_009660295.1 of Lophius piscatorius. Taxonomy (NCBI): domain Eukaryota; kingdom Metazoa; phylum Chordata; class Actinopteri; order Lophiiformes; family Lophiidae; genus Lophius; species Lophius piscatorius. The sequence continues at coordinate 39,274 of VRLP01004464.1, forward strand.
CACAGCCATGAGCATATGGGCCCTGTGACATCCCCATTTTTACAAGTTTGCGTTTTGTGCAGTTTACACGGAGACGGAAATGGGACCTGTTTCCAAAAAAAAAAAATTCTCAGGCCTCAAAAATGCAAAGTAAGCAAAAGTTTTATGTGAAAACGGCCCATATATCAACAGCATGAAATAAGTATTCACCTCCCTGGACTGAATCGCCAGGTGCTCCACCTTTCATGATAACATCTGCATGCAAACTCTTCCAATGACTGCAGGTCAGTCTCTGACATCACTGACAGGAATCGTCTTTGAAGAACTATTGATATAACCATATATTCCTTCATCCAAGATTAATAATTAGAATTAGATTAATTAGCTGGAATATTTTATTGATCAAATTTGAGATTTAAAAAAAATATATATATGTTTTTAATTTCAAACAACCCCCGGCAAGATAATTCATCGTTTGAGACAAAAAAATATATAACTTTAACTTTCTTCAAAAAATTTGGTTCTTTTTCTTTCTTGAAATTATCTAGAAATTTCTATAATCTTCAAATATTCTGTCCTTTGAGTCTGATACGCTTCCAGGAAATGTTCACGATCTGATAAATAAAATCAAAAAATGTATCGGATTTTACAGCTGTGATTCAACCAGTACAGCACCAACCAACCATGATAACAGAACCTCATTTAACACGCGGAGGTTGTTCAATACAAACACAGAAAGCAGCAGTGAGTCTTATCTGGTGGATGCAATTATATAATTCACCTTAGAACAGGTTTTAAATATACAATTCCAGCTGTGGACACAACTATAATGGATAACTCAGAAAAGCTCCCAATCCCTTGAATTGTAAAAGCAATACCCCTGATTGAACTTCTAAAAATAAATATGAAGTTTTGTCCGAAAAACAGTATTTCTCCTAAGAAAAGCTCAACCTAGTAAGTCAAATATAAACTATTGGATTACATATGACTATAGATTTCCCTAAGTTGATCCTGATTTACCAAATTTGGACTAAATGGGACCAACAGTGGAGAAATTATAGCCTGAACACTTTTGGCACTCATTGTTGGAACTGAGTGAGCCTCGTATGATCTGCCATTGTGCTCCGGAACCTTTTTTCTTTGTAGACCACGCTGGTGGATGGCTGCTCTCCCGTTAACATGTCGCCAGTCCTGGAAGGGCGGCACCCTCAGCCTTAAAATGAAGCAGCAGAGAACTTCTACTCCTCAAATCCTGTTAGCCTCTCTCTGCCCCTCCTCTCCCCGTCTGGGTATGTTGGCAGGTATTACAAAGGAGCTGAATAGTTGGCACTAGGTGGGCATCCGAGGGCCGTAGATCAGAGGAGAGGAGATCACTCATCCTGCCACCAACTTGGCCCAGACGTTTGGGACCAACTCACAACAGATTAGCCTGCAGCGCTAACCTGTGCGACTGCAGACCGCTGGCACGCCACATCAATGACTAAGAGACTCCCCGCAGACTTTAAAGACATATGTGCACATGGCGGATCAAATTGGCATTCTGACACGGAGGTGGTTTCATCTTTTTGCGCTATCTTCCAAAGAGCCACCTGGCCGGTTCTGTATGTCTGCACTCATCACACAGTCCTCATAGGAGATAACTGCCGGTTTTCGCGGGGAAGATCCCACTCCTGAATCCACAGCCATATGTCTCTGTTAGCCCCTGCATAATATGGGATGTATTATGCCTCTCTCTGCTGCGCCTCTGGTTTCCAAAAACATCAACATTCGACTATATTTGCCCGAATAAACAAGACTGCAAGCAGTTTGTCTCAGAGGCAGAGAAGATAAATAAAACATTCAAAGGGAAAAACAGAATTCATCCATGTTTTCACCCAATCACCAAACAAGGACTGATCTGAATGTCGAAACTATGAACCCTCTATCCGTCTGTCCATGCATCCATCTGTCGGTCCTTCCATACATACATACATTTGTCCATCCATCGGTCAGTCTGTCCATATATCCGCATACCCATGCATTGTCAATGCATCCATCCGTCTGTCCATCCAGCCATCCACCCATCCATCCATCATTCAATCTGTCCATCTGTCCATCAATCCTTCTATACATCTGTCCATCCATCCATCCATCCATCCAGGCATCAATCAATCTGTCCATCCATTCATCCATCCATATATCCATTGATCCATACATGCATCCATCCCACCGCCATATCTAACAGCAAATAAGAGAATTCTCTGTCACGTTTTCATTAAAGTGCCCTTTTTCAGATATCACCTCTAATCTAGTCGTAAGAGGGGCAGCATGGTGGCACAGAGGGTAGTGCAGTTGCAAGAAGGTTGTGGGTTCAGATCCAACTCTGGACGCGGGGTCTCCCTGTGTGGGTTTTTTCCTGGTACTACGGGAGATTGCCCTGAGTGTTCCTCACCTCTCGACCAACATCAGCTGGGATAGGCTCCAGCCCCCCTGCTTACCTCCACAGGATAGCGGTCACAGAAAATGGAAGGATGGACGGATGGAGATAATGTTCTATGATTCAGAATCAATCGAGGAGAAGACGGCTCCTGTTTCATTCGGCACTCCATGTTTCCTGTTCTATTTTGCCACTCACCTGTTCTCTCCTGTACGACTGTCTGCTCCCTGTGTTTTCCCACCAGCAATAGCTATCACCTGTATCTTGTTACTCCCCTCCCCCCAGTCTATTTAATGCGTGTCCCTGCCCTTCGTTTGTTATTTAAGTGTTTCCCTGCTTTCACTCTGCTAACTGTGGATAAAGTCAAACTCAGTGAAATACAAAAAGTTGTTTTTGAATCATTTGGATTCCAGTCTCTGACTCACTCAGTCACGACAAGAAGCAGGAAAATTTACGATTGAGCTATTTAACAGGGAATGATCCCGTTGATGCAGGATCCTGGAGGATTTCCCAGAATGACTCAAAACTCTGGGACGGGCATCTAGAACGACACGTGAAGCTGTGGTTAATGTGTCTGGCCTCATTACTTCATAGTTGTTTGTTATTCTTTCAGGAATTCTTTTGGCTTGTTTGTGGCAACTCACGGACGAACACAACCACAACAACTACTAAAGACCTTTAATCGTTCGTCGTCAACAGAAAAATAAAAATGATGGACAAATTATTCTCCACGTAATTTATTTCATTGGGGAATTTAGTTTCATATCTAATAGAAATCTAAATTTACCATTAAATGACAAATCATTTGGTCGGCATCAGACGTATTTCATGGAAAATAGTCCATTTTAATTAGATTAATTAAACTAGCTCAACCTTTTAGTAAAGCGTGTTTTTGTAAAACTGCTTGACCCTTAGAGGTTTTTTTTTGTTGAATCAAGTTATATAATTTTGTTTAGTAAGTCCACAAATGCTATGACAAAAAAAAAAATTCTACTTCTCGAACAGGACTTTCGCAGTATCCCTGGGTAATACTTCTTTTTAGGTGAACCTTTCGACCTGGGGTATCCTCCAGGGCTCCGTCCTTGGTCCCTTCCTCTTTAGCATATACATGCTGCCACTGGCTCACATTATAAACATGTTCCGTCACAGTTGGGTTAACAGCAACATCTTCCACAACATTTCTTGCAAACAGGAATCAAGTACAACACGTCCACCATCCCATCATCAGAATTTACATCAGACTCAGGCAACGGTGGTTATTACTCAAACACATGTACTTATTTTGTCGTCAGCTACACAAAATGTCAGAGGCCAAGTAAAAAGCTGTTAGATATTTATAAACCACACAATAAAAAGAACTGATTGCTGACCGGGGGCCCGCTGTGGCCAGGGAGGTCGTCTCAGTATAAATCTAAATGGCACTAAACTGTGCCGTAAATATGAGGCCCCTGCTGCTAATGAGGAGGTCCCACATAGCTGGAGAGCCTCTGACTGATTACACTACTATGAGGAATTTACTGAAGCAGATCTTATTTTCACACTCGGAGCAAACCCGTCTCGCGGTGTGAGTTTCCTGAGGTGTGATATGTGAGCCAGCTGCGTTTCATTGTTGATGGACACATGCAGATTTATGGGAGGCCAGTTGCATCTTGAAGGCGAGTGGACTCAAACCGGGTTTCATCCATGCCCCTTATTTTAGTCAGGCTTTGTTGACGTGTTCAAGCTGCATCAGCGAAGACAGCAGAGAAAAACTCTCTGCAGATTCAATGATAGCATCAAGAATATCTTAGACACTCTGAATTTACTATAAAACAACAAATTGTTTGGTCCAGCACCTTTTCAGACAGAACCAAAAAAAAATCAATTATAAAATTATTTAATGATAATGAAATTATTAGGAAAATGAAATTCCCTCATCATGAGGGAAAATAAGTAAATTTGAATTATATTAGTTCAACAGGTGACCCTTATTAGACTTATTAGTTTTATTAGTCCTCAGACTAATAAAATTCCTCACATGCCTTAATAATATGCCTATCAAATAGGACTTTGGGTAATGCATAGCCATGGGTAATGCCTTCTTTTTTGGTGGTCCCTTTGATCTGTGGTGTCCCCCAGGTCTCCATCCTTGGCTCCTTCCTCTTTTGCAAATAGAAGCTGTCACTGGCTCCGATTATAAACAGGTTCAGTCACATTTACAATAAGAAATAGAAACTCAAAATGTGCTCAACCAAAATGTTGATTAAGGATTAAGAAGAATGCAAAATTACCTTTTCATTGACATAACTGTCTGAAATATACTGGGACAAAAACCCCTAGAGTAAGGGTCTATCCCCCAAAAGCCCCCAATACCCTCAATGTTTAAGGAATCCCCCTTATTGAACTCCTGAAAATAAATGTGAATTTATGTCCATGTAAATGTGCTTTTCGTAGATACAAAGCTCCCCTGGTGCGTTAGATATGAAGAATTAGATTAAAATATGATATATACAGGAAGGATGTGTGGCGGCGGTTAAGATGAAATTCAAGGGATTGGGACCTTTTCAGGGATATATCCACGCTGTCGCGGACGAAGGCTTAGGCCTTGTTGAACAACCGAAAATAGACAACAAACGTGCTTGAAGGGAAAGAGATAAGCAGTTGGTGCATCAGATTTAGAAAAAGCTGCGAATCATAACAAACGGTTTCTGCAGCAGAAATATTTTGTGGTGATGAAAAAGTACTACAAAAAGCATCAACCACAAAAACATGTCAGAAAACAGGAGTTTTCTCATTATATCATTGCATCTAAAGACAAAAGACTCCCATAATAGTTTGATCTTCATAGAACGACCCTCAGAAAGTTCCAGATTAGCAATATAATTGGTCTGCAGGTCATTCTGGCAGATTTTATGGGGGTTTCATTGTATTATTTTATTGTTAGCATTAATGAAATTAGAAGTAAAGCCTGTAAATGCTTGGTTAAAAAAGGAATGGTTATGCTTACTTTAATAAAAATAAAAAAAAAGCTCTACCAAAATGCAACGGATTATTACTTGGACCCTTCCTTTCCAAAAAAAAAAAAAGCAGGTACCAGGAAAATTATAATCATACCATGGAGGAGATAAAAACTAAATAAGTGATAACCCCAAACACCACCAGGGAGTCGTCACGCCACTGGAACCCCCCCATCCCCGCTGCAGTGGAACCCACTACCTCATGCTCCATCAGCACTGTTCAACAGAGTTAGGCTGCAACGTGAATGCACAGTCAGGCACGTTTATAGATTTTCATGAGGAGGAAACGGATTTCATCTGTTAGGGACCTGCGGTGGAGAGCGTCTATATTTAAGGGTGTAAATTGCTTGCCTTCGCCTCCAAACCTTTGACAATGCAAATCTAATCCGAGAAAACACGCCGCAGTAATGCCGTTCCTCGTTTTAGGTTTGCAGCATTGGCCTTTAACCCGGCTGCTGTACTCCACCTCAGCCACCACCCCCACCCCTCTGCTGCTCCGAAGTGCAGAGGGGCTTATTCCGCTCCGAAGTGGAATAAGCACGGGGCTGAAGGGGCCTTAAGAGGGAACGACAGCTGGACACTCGGGTGTTAAAGATTGGATTGCCGTTGGAGCCCTGTTAGTTACATTCAGCATGGTCGTGTTGTCACCCCCCCCAACCGTTTGACTGTCAACCTCCCGACCCGCCACCTCCCTCCAGCAGCACTGAAACTCCCCCCTCCTCACTCACACATGAGCAGAGACCCCCAAGCAGCTGGAGCTGATGACACTTGTCAGCAGTGAGATAGTGTGTCTACTGTGTCTGACTCGGCCTCTCACTTTCTGACGCACGCACACACATTCACCAGCTTTAAACGTGTGTAAGCCCGTGTTCTAACACACATATGCATTTCATGACAGCACACGTCAGCTGGTAATTCTGGGATGGCTCCACTGGTTAGGCTGCCACTGAGATACTCAACAGATAATGTTGAGCATCTCAATCAGAGTTCATACGCCGCGCCGAGTCATTCAGGGACTTCGGTTCTTTGACTTATAGCTGGGCGGTAATCTCCTTACAAACAAATAAATATCGTAAGGCAACAAATATTCAATTAAAAAATGCTACATCCCGGAAAATCTTATCCAGACAGATGTTGAAGTCTGGTCAGATAACTTACATGGACTGCATTTACCGTACCTGTAACATCCTGTGGATGGGACAGGTGTTATAGCACAAACTAAATTGATCAGATGAGATGAATTCTGTGCATAGATGAACCATTTATTCTCGATTTAATAAAGTCTAATTTCTACAATTATGTGCCAATGGATCCGGCCACTACAGAAGCATTACATAAATGGTATTTAATGTCCTACTTCTGTTTCACAGATGTCTCATGGCGCCCATATTGATATATTGCAGAGATATGAGTCATACGCAGCTTTTTCTTAAAAAAGTGCATTAACTCTTTTTTTGTACTGCTCAACTGTTTGGCTGAACACATTCTTCCCATTCTTATTTGATCTTATACACTATTTCTTATTGAAAAATGTGTGCTATATGACTGAACCTGTTTATTATATGACCCACAGCAAGTCTATTCTAAACAGTAAGAGACCAAGGATGGAGCCCTGTGGGACACCTCAGTTCAAAGAAGGAAACACAGCCGTTACGAAAGTCCTTTTTAAGAAGCAGGATTTTTCAGAATTATGTAACTTGATTCAAGAAATAAGGGTCTAAAGTTTCATTTAAAAAAATCTACTTAAAACTGACCTTTTTCCATGAAATACAAAATCATTTAAATAATTTCATAAGTCTCGTTTTATTTTTAAAGTAATAAGCAAATTATAAATACCTTCCTATGCCTTTTGTAAACTACTAAAATTTCTCACAACAGAAATCCAGGCTGTTTGCATGGTGCAACCTCTCATATATTAAATAGTGACTCTAGAATCGTACGTACAGTAATGAAGTTTTCAGAGGGCGGCGCTTCTTCATCCCTATCCCCCAATCCTTTCACTCGGCATGTACCTATATACAGTATTTTGACACGCTGCTCAAACTCGACAGCCTATATCCGTGTCCACCCTTCTCTCTCAGAGAGGAAAACCAGTCACAGTGTCATATGGCAAATTGAATCAAAGCGATGTCAACACATTCACCCTGGCAGGGATGAGTTTCAGCCGCTCCTGACCATTTTGTCACTGTCATGGAAGGGTATGCACACAGTTTGTGCCCCCCAACCTCTCAGCCCACAGACACACCCACACAGACAAACACTCAAAGCAGTTTCATGCATTGTTGAATAAACAACACTGGTGTTTAATTAGAAGTAATTCTTTTTTTCAGTTTCCTGGATTGTGGGAAACAAAAAGTCTTCTAGCTGTATTTTATTTCCACAGCTTTAGACAGTGGCAGCTGCTGATAAATATATTTTTTTTAATTTTGTTTTTTTAGGAATAATTGCTTTCATTAATTTCTTTGACGTCCATAAGTCAGCTTAGGCAGTTGATTTTCTTCAATTCTAGTTTGTTGGTGTTTTAGCCTAGTTTTTAATTTTCTAATCTTTCTTCATGTTTTTATTACATTTTTAATTCTGTCTCAATGTGTTTTTGCGCTCTGTTGCAATATTCTTGATTGCTTTTTTTCTTGCCTTCATAGGGAGCAAAAAAAACAACAAAAAAACATTTATTCTTTTAGGCTTTTAAAGGCCGTTTACATAAGGATGGTTTTCACACACTATGAATGTGGCTTCCAGGGTGAAATCTATTTTCACTGCTACCGTTTGAGTTTATTAATCCTCCTCTAATGATGTGTTGCTGCACGATTGCTGAGATCAGTGGAGTTAATTGCATAAGCAGGTATGGCGTCTTCTCTGATTGTGTTGATGCTGAAACGTTAAACTGCCACTACTGGCCTGGCATGATACTACAGCGTTTTATGTCATCACGGATTCATGTGTGAAGGAGCCTCATTTATCTACAATTATCATCAAAGTCATCTGAGCATGGCTTCAATCCTTCAGAATCAAGGCTAGGTTTCCTTCCCTGGTGATAAATATTCTTTTGAGTTTATGGATAAACTTAGGCAGTTGTGATCCCACATTATGGCAAAATGCCCACACTAAGGGCAACCGGAGAGCCTGGTTTCAGAGTTTTACTCAAGGACCTCATGACAAGGAGACACTGGTGGGATTTGAACCGGCAACCTGCCGATCTTCTGATTGGGCTGCTCCACCCACTGAGCTACAGCTGCTCAGTGAGTTTATTGAGGGTGTATGGTTGTCAATGCAAGCAAAAGGTCCTTCGTGTTAAACACCATAACTCCAGAACCAAGTCATGTATCATTTTCAAACTTTATACCCCAGTACAACTTCTTGCGAATAATTTTGGGGAAAAGTTGGTTGTATATTTTTCACACTAACGGCAGCTTAATCCACAAAAGCTTTCCGGACATAAGTTACCATCCGTCGGTCCGATTTAGTCAAAATTTGGTGCATATAATAATAACAATAATACATTTAATTTATAAGGCACTTTACATTTGGATCAAATCTCAAAGTGCTACAAAGTAAAAGCAGATAAAAGCATCAATAAAAAATATAATAATAATACTATGAATAGACTCAAGGAGATCTATCCTGTATACATTTTATTTTACTTTAATAGTTTATAGTTTACTCACTCAGCGGAGCTTTTTACAAAGAATGTCATTTTACAGACAGAACTTCCTAACCGGTGGTCCAATTGAGTTGATTTGTTGCATGTGGAATGCCCTCCCTGACCATCTCAGGGCTCCACAGACGACTGACACATTTAAAAAAGGACTTAAAACTTTCCTTTTTAGCAGAACCTATAACCTTAATTA